>JAUZSW010352190.1:0-23808 GCA_034780735.1 Hyalogyrina grasslei
TTTTCAAGTTCGGTAATTACCCGTTTCCACTCACCAGATTTTGCCCAGTCAGGGAACTCATCAATGGTCATCCCATCGATGCCAGCAGCCCCCTTATTGGCTCGAACTCGTTTCCATGCGGCTTTTAAATTATCTCGCCGCAAGACTTGTTCGAATAGATGGTTGCTAAAGGCTGGCTTCATATCACGACGCTGAGTCACGTCATTGCCGGTCGGCATTCGTGTGTTCAAGTGTGACAAGGCTCCTCCTTTATTTCAAATGTTCAGGCCTTCACCGTGTCCCATCCATTACGATGGGCATTTGGCTACTATGCCGTCTGCTGACCTCTGCTTAATCACATTATGAGTTACCTCATACTGCGCTATCGGTTTCATCCTGTTCGCTCATGCAGGTCGATGACTTCCACATGCCGAGACTTTTGTTCAACCAGTAGTCTCTTGCTGGTAGTTTACCGATCGCCTGTTAAGCAGATCTCCCCGAATAAGAACATTAACTTTCGCTGCACAACTGCATCATTTACAGTGGCCGTTAAATCACATGGCTTCGTCGTCTTGTGCCAACTCGCCTCCAGCCTATGCCTCATATGATGTTCTTGTTCATCAGCTCGCAGTTTTGCCTCCGGCTTCCTCCAGACCAATCCTCACGGATCAGCCCTTGCCATTCGCTAGTAGTTATCATCTAATAACCAGTAAGGTTAAAGATGGTGACCTTCCTACAGAGGACTT
Source organism: Hyalogyrina grasslei (assembly GCA_034780735.1). NCBI lineage: Eukaryota > Metazoa > Mollusca > Gastropoda > Hyalogyrinidae > Hyalogyrina > Hyalogyrina grasslei. Next base: position 726 of record JAUZSW010352190.1, read on the forward strand.
TCACCTCATTAGTTAATGCCCATGTCGGGCGTACACAAGTTTCTGCATCGGAAAAACTACTCGCTCGCGCTCGCATTTTTCCGCTGAGAAAAGCGTTAGAAATTAAAGAACATGGATGCATCAGGGTTTAAAATTTATCGAAATGCCATCGGTCAAAATTTAATTTGAGAATGTAAGTAAATATTACCGTCCATCTTATTTAATTCAAAATATATTTATATGGGCTTAACATTTCATGAGTTGTATAAAAACAAACCGGATAGGTTTCCGAATATTGGTTTGGATGAAATAGATGCTAAATATTTATTTATTGTCAACAACCCAAGCAAAGATTACATGGAATTTAAAAACTTATTGGTAAGTAATGTTCTTTGGTATTTTGCAGCTAATTGTTTTGCTCATCCACAAAATGATATTGCTTTTAGTTTTATGAACATTACTAGAAAACCTTCTAAATTTGGCCCTTCAATAAATTGGCATAGAGATTTTGGCAATAAGATGACATCAATAAAATCAAGTAAAAATATGTTAAGAATTATTATTCCTCTTGATTCATGTAGTGCTGAGAACGGTGCTATTGCAGTGGTGCCTGATTCACATAAAATAAAGGACTGTATGGTGTTGGATGGGCGAAAAAAAATATTGATTGTTGCAATAGAAAGAATGAGGTTGTTAGTTTAAGTGCTGGTGATATGCTTGCAATTAACAGCAAATTAATTCATGGAAGCGACGTTAATAGGAGTAATATAGATAGAGACAATATAGTTATTCAGTTTGTATTAAAAGGTTCGGAGCATATTTGTGAGTATCAGGATGAACCATTCCATAATTATAGCCTTCATGAGATCAGAAATTTCTAACAAATACAAAAAGCACTTGCCTTCTCATGAAGTGATAGTATAGTATCACTTTATGAGAATAGAATTAGTCACAACACTTAAGCGCCAGGCCACTAAAATATTGGCAGAGTTACACGACTCCAAAGAGCCTGTGCTTATAACCGAGCATGGCCAGCCGTCAGCATACCTTATCGACGTACAAGACTACGAAATGATGCAAAATCGAATGCACATACTTGAAGGTCTTGCACGTGGTGAAACAGCCATAACCGAAGGGCGCACTTTTACTCAAAAAGAAGCAAAAGAGAAAATGAGTAAATGGCTAAAATAATATGGACAGAGCCAGCTTTAATAGATCTCAACGAAATAGCAGAATATATAGCACTAGATAAGCCAACTGCTGCTAGTAGCCTAATCCAAAAAATATTTACAAAAACAGAACGACTTGAAGACTTTCCAAATTCAGGGCGTAACCCACCTGAATTAAAAAAATCAAGATATAAAGAAATTATTGTTAATCCATGCCGTATATTTTATCGGGTTGATGGAAATAATATTTATATATTGTATGTCATGCGTAGTGAGAGAAAGTTAAGGCAATTTTTGCTAAACGAAAGAGCAGAAAAAAACAGCTAACATCTATATGACCACCTCTGTCAACAGGCAATAGATATTTATAAGCCAGAACCCACCGGTTTATCGCCATAACAAATTTAACCGTCTCCACTCGCAACCGAATTAATTTCGTTTTGCAGACGCATCTGCAAACAATACCCAACGGGCACGATGACATCTATCGAGGCTCGAAGCGCTAGATTCACGTTGGTTGCTCTGAACAGTGGCCTTTCAAAAAGTCGGGCTCGCTATTGCGTCCAGTTATGTAGTTGCTCACGTCAGGGGCAGATACGCTTAACCTGTTATAAAATACAGCCGATGTATCCATTCAAAAAAAGGGCTTTGGAGTATTTGCAGACGATGGAGTACGTGGCCAAAGCCACCAAAGGGATTGCCATCAATTGCTGCTTACCTACAATAAGCCAGTTATACATTTGTGGCATACACCGGCTGCACATTCTTAGTTTGAGAAAAAGGGAAAAATGGGGTCAAGCCTTGAAATCGACAAGGCTGCTGCTCCTATACTATTAATACTTGCATAAGTATTGGCATGCTCTAGCTATGAGATACCTATTTTATGAGGATAAAACGGCTAATTGATTGCCAATACTTTCGCAACGATTAATATCTTATGCTTTCCTTCAGATGAGCATCTATGATGGTCAGGCCCCGCCGTATTTGATTTTCAGGTGCGCTTTACTCTCTCACAGCGCGAGGGAATGCTCAGCAGGCTATTTTTATCGATGATAATGATTGGCCTGACGTTTAAAGATCCTAGAAAACGTTTGTCATCGTCATCACTGGCGATGAAAGGGGGCGAATTGGTTGTTCACATCTAAAGCAAGAGATACTTGTCAGTCAGCTTTACGAATAAGACGGTAAGTCTCTTCATATATCGTTCTTCTTGGGTCAATAACAATAATCTCGGCCTCCTTGTCTTCAGTATATAACCGATAAATAATTCGGAATCGTTTCACTTTTAGACCTCGAAGCCCTTCCAGTTCGTCTTTAAGCGGTTTTCCATAATAGGGTGTCTCAAGGATTATTTTCAACCCTACCCTGATTGCATCTTGATCTCAGGATGCAGTCCTCGTACCAAAGTGGTGATGCTTTCCGGCAGTCGTAGCCGGTAGCCCTCTTCTAATTTCACTCGGGTCTATTCTTCGAAGAGTTCTTCAAGCGTATAAAGGCTCGTTTGGTCATTTTTCAGCGCCGCCAAACCCCGTTTGATTTCGCTCAGGAGATCCTTGTCACTCTGGATAGAGATCGTTTCCCGCCATCCCTCATATTCATCAAGGCTAACCAGAATTGCGGCAGGATAACCATTTTTAGTGATCATAATCTCCTCATCCGTTGTCTGAACGGAATCCACCAGGGCACTGCTTTTCATTTTAACCATCAGCATGAACGACCGGAATTAAGACCAACTTTACGCAAAAAATCGTTACCCCTCAAGCTACAAACGCCGCCATTGTCTTGATCTCCGCTGTCGATCAGCGTCTCGAAGCTGGCATGAAAAAAACCTGCGAACAAAGAACAGAAGGGTTAAGCCTTGTAATTGACAACCTCAAAACCGCTGTTCCTGCACTATCTATGCTTTCCTGAAGATGAGCGCCTATCATTGCCAAGCCTCTCCGTGTCGGATTTTCCGGTGCGCTTTACCCTCTCACAGCACGAGGAAATACTCAGCAGGCTATCTTTATCGAGGATGATGATGGTCCGATTTTCTAAAGCGCCTGTTTCATCGCATTTTCGTGGAAATCAGACCGGACAATGCAAATGGGATGTCCTGTTTGATACGCCGCTAACAAAAAATAGTGGTACTAAAATTTGTGTTTAATAACTTTGAATAATGTATCTACGAACCAATTTTAGCCTATGGAATCAGCTAACTCATCCAGATCGGAGAATACGCTTTATAAATTTCAATCTCCATATGCGTTTGATTTAGGTACATTCCCTTGCGCCCATTTTCTGTGACACTTTTTACAGCAAGGCTTAAAGAATATCGTTATTCGACATTCCCCGTTTTAAAATAATTTCTAAGGTGCGTTTCATAGGCTGATTCAATCCAGTCAGTACCTCCGGCAATAACATTACCTGCGTGAAAGGTTGGGATTTGATTACGGATACTGAGGTAGTTATTCGTCATTATTAGTGGCTGTAAAATATCATCGATATGGGGAGAATTTTTTAAGATAAAACCTTCCCCTAGATCACTGCTTTTCATATTCGATGTGGCGACAATCATAAAATTATCTGCTGGAACTTGTCCACCTTCACCATATTCTTCTGTGATGATAAAGGTCTTTTCATAAAGCAGGACTTCATCCAGCCACTTCACCATAGGAGCAGGCATGTTAAACCACATAATAGGCATGATATAGATTACCGTTTCTGCCCATAAAAGTTTTGCGACTTCTCTATCGACGTCCCAGGTATCTTTTGTGACATCGGAAAATTTCACCTTATGCCCTTTTTCCGTCAGGTTTTTTTCAGTCAAATAGGCGAGATACCCATTCAACTGACCTTTGGCATCAAATATTGAGTAGCCAGCGGTAACGACTAAAGTATTCATTTTTTTCCTCATTTAAAAAGTAAATTTCTTTGTGTAGGTCTATTTCAAGATATTTTACAAGCGTGTTTTATTCAAAGTTTCAAAGCTTTAAGGCTCTAGCGCTAATTGATTTGAGTCAAATTGAATTTCAACTCGCACCCCTTCAGGGCCTTCAATAAATACCTGATGCTCACCCGTTAAAGGCACCGTTCTTTCAAAATAGCCCAGGTGATGGTGCTTTAGCCGGGCAATTAACCTTCGATAATGACGTCCACTAAAGGCAATATGATCAATCGTTCCCATATCCATATTTGATATTGTTCTCTGGCCACCCAGATGATCAGTATCCGCGGGATTGAGTTCGGTCAAATGGATGAGTGGCTTGTCATCACTCCAGAGCCATGAACCTGGAAAATTAAAAGGTGGCCGGTAGCCTTTTTTCAAGTCAAGAGACTGTTCAAAAAACGGGCCCATTTCTTCCAAATCATGAGTGCGCAGTAATATATGGTTGATTGTTATATTCATTATTTTCTCTCCTGTCGAAGTCATGGAGAATGATTTCCATCCATTAAAACTATGTTAATACTTGCAGTAGAAGATGATAATTGCTTAAATCCTGAAATAATTATTCGGAAAATGTGAATAATATGAGCAAGACGGATGATATGGCGCTGTTTGTCCGCGTCGTTAATGCGGGCGGCTTAGCCGCTGCAGGTCGCCAGATAGGGCTTTCTCCTGCGAGCATGACGGCACGTATTAATGCGCTTGAAAAGCGCTACAGCACACGACTATTACACCGCACCACACGCCGTATTTCGCTAACGGATGCCGGTCAGCGGTTTTATGATGCCTGCTTACGCGTGTTGGCGGAGGTTGAACAGGCTGAAGCACTGCTACGCAGTGACAAGGATTCTTTGTCCGGTCCGTTACGCATCACCGCACCTTCTGATTTTGGCCGGCAATATGTTGCCCCTGCGCTGTCTAACTTTGTCTATTTAAATCCATCGGTTACTCCTTTTTTACACCTCACCGACGGTGTAGTGAATCTGGTTGAGCACCGATACGATTTAGGTATCCGATTTGGAAACTTGCCCGACAGCAATTTAATCGTTCGCCATCTTGCGGACAACCGGCGCATATTGGTGGCCTCACCTGATTACCTCAAGGCGCAAGGAGTACCGAAACAACCTAGCGATTTGGAGCATCATCGTTGCCTGGTGATTGAACGTCTCGGCGAACCTTTAAACGAATGGCAGTTCCATCTAAAAAAGGGCTACCAAACGATAAAAGTTGCCCCGGCTTTTAGCAGCAATGATGGCGCCATTATTCGATACTGGGCGTTGGCCGGAAAAGGGATTGCCTATAAATCAGCTTGGGATGTACAGCATGATCTTGAAGTGGGGCGCTTGAAAACGGTGCTTGATGATTTTGTATTGGGTTTTCAAAGGGGTGATACCGAAACAACAGGCTTACAGTGGGTCCATCCAAATCGTAGATATCTCCCTTCCCAGGTGGGTGGATTTATTGATTTTTTTAATACCGAATTGATTGAGATGGCCGGTGGCCTGGATGATGCGGGGCCGTCACGCAATCAAGCGTAGAGCATGGATTTCTGTGGGTTGCAATCAAAGGAAACTGATGTGGGTAATGATTCTGGCTGGGTGTACGTTGGTGTCACCGCCGATACTGTAGAATTTACAGTATCGAGCATTTGATACTTGGTGGCAGTATATCGGCAGCCGGCGCTATCGTGGCTCAACAAGGCTTCTGATTTATGCCGATGCCGGTGGAAGCAACTTTAGCACGCTTGACCCGATTGGGATTTTCAAGAAAGCATTAAAGAAACTTTTAATAGCCCCGGATGCCAACTAACTATTATCATTGCGTTTTTAATCGATACTTATCACGCTTAGGTTTTAGGCGTTAAGGACGCGCATTTAGTTTTTTTAAATCGCTGTCAAAAAAACAAGGGTCAGCTGAATTCGACCATTCTTCCTTCCTCCATTTTTAATAGTCGGTCAGCAACATGAAAGTAATGATCATCATGCGTTACTGCAATCACCGTTTTCCCCATTAATTTCAACTCTGGCAACAGCGTTTCATAAAAATATTTTCTAAATTGTGGGTCTTGATCTGCTGCAAACTCGTCCATTACCAAAACAGGTTTATCTTCAAGCATGGCCGCAATAAAGGCCAGACGTTTACGTTGCCCAGTTGACAGGCTTGTTCGGGTGAAACCGCCATCACTATATTCAACCTTACCCTCCATTTTCATTTTTTTTAACCAGTAGTTTACAGTGCTAGCATCTATATTTTTGACACCATAAAATTTGTCGAAAAGATGAAAGTCTGTATAAACAGCAGAGAATAAATTCCGTAAAGCTGGATAATTTGTTTTACCAATCCTGCTGGAGTCAACATAGATATCGCCCTTGTCTGGATAATACAAGCCCGTGAGTAACTTAATAAAAGTTGATTTTCCACTGCCATTCCCACCAACAATAAAGAGCAGCTCTCCCTTCGAAATACATTCATCAAAAGGGCCTGCCAGAAAATCTGATCCCTTGCCCGGATAAGAATCAGGGTAGGAAAAACATACGTCCTTTACACTTATTTTCTTAAAGTCAGAAAAAATAAGATCATTGTTTATGGACTCTTGATCTCCCATACCGTCCGTAGCGCTGTCCATCTCTTCTTCAAGCTGAATAAGCTCATCAATAGACAGATGAACCCTGTTTAGGATGGGCATAGTATTAATCAGTATGGCTATCGGGCCGGTAATGAATAATATCGTTGAAGATATCTTGTAAATACTTGCCGAATGTATCTCGGTGATACTGGGAACAGCAAAAATTAAAATAGGTAACAAGGTATAAACAAGAATACGCCCGTGCCCCCATAGCCTAGACTCCTGTCTGCCCACTTCAATCTTGATCTTCTCTATTTCTGAAGACTGATAAGCAATATTTTGTAAAATATCTTCTCCTTTTTTCTGGTTTATTTTCACCTCCTTAAAACCATTAATTAAGTGTGAAATAGACTTAAAATAGTTAACCTCTTTTTTCTGGACTTCTTGTAATAGGGATTTGATGTACTTAGTCCGCGACAAAAAAACAAAAACAGCAATCATAATACTCGCCATAGAAATTAAGAAGCTCAGGGGAGAGATATAGGCTAAATACAAAAAAGAGAAAATCAATAAAACAGACATCTGAGCAGCGCCCGTGATTTGAGGAATGGCTTGGGATATTAATGCATCACTCTTAGTAAAACGGGCATACAAAAAATTGCTTCCCTTTTCTTCCATAAAAAGCAGCTCAACTTGTTGGATTTTGCGGGTCAGACGAATTCTTACATTGTAGATAGCATCCTCAATGGTGATAATAGCGCGTTCGAAGGCATACCACTGCCCATAGAGGAACAGCGCAAAAGTGAGCATGTATAACAAGAAGTACTGACTCAAGTCTTCATTGTCGGCAACAGCCTGGGTGGCATGATTGATAATCCCAAGCAGCAGACTATTAGCAATACCTGCAATCGTGACGATCAGTAAAATTTGTTTATAAGGTTTTGTTGTTTCTTTTTCGATGAACTTAATTAGCCGCATGTTTCAAATCCTATCGATTATTAGGGCATTTTAAGATGCTATCTTTCTAGAAAAATTGTTTGTATTTGTTGAATCGTATATAAAGTAGCATCTAACGCGGGAAGAGTAATGGTTTGAAATTTATTTACAACCTCTATTTTATGCATTCATCCTGCCATTTTTCATAATAACGACAACCTATTAGAGGAATATCAATGAATCTACAAATAGCGGAACGGGTTCGCCCGATGAATCCGTCCTCAACTTCAGCACTTGCTGCCCGGACTTCTGAAATGCGTGCCGCAGGGCATGAGATTATTGGCATGGGCACCGGAGAGCTTGATTTTGATACGCCTGAACATATTAGGCAAGCCGCTAAAGATGCAATAGACAAAGGATATACCCGATATACAGCGGTCGATGGTATTCCCGAGCTTAAACAAGCCATTATCAGTAAGTTTTCCAGAGAGAATCAACTGGAATACAGTATGCAGCAGGTGATGGTGTCCAATGGCTGCAAGCAAACGCTTTATAATCTGGCACAAGCGGTGTTAAATGAGGGTGATGAAGTCATTATCCCGGCTCCTTACTGGGTGTCTTACCCTGACATAGCTCGGCTGGCGGGTGGTATTCCTGTTTTTGTCAATGCAGATATCCAACAGGGCTTTAAAATCACGCCAAAACAACTGGAAGCGGCTATTACCGCAAAAACCCGGCTGATTTTTATCAATAGTCCGTCTAATCCCGCAGGCGTGCACTACACCCCTGAAGAGCTGGCCGAATTGGGGGCTATTTTAGAACAACACCCCGGCGTGATCGTTGCCACTGATGATATTTATGAGCATATGCTCTGGGAAGGTACGCCGTTTAAAAATATTCTTAATGCCTGCCCGGCCCTATACGAACGCGGTGTGGTACTCAACGGCGTATCCAAGGCCTACGCAATGACAGGCTGGAGAATTGGTTATGCTGCCGGACCTGAGCGGCTAATGCAAAAAATGAAAACAATCCAGTCGCAAAGCACCTCTAACCCCTCTTCAATTTCTCAATATGCGGCACTGGCGGCTATTGAGGGTGATCAATCATTCACTAAGGATGTAGTAAGAACACTCAAAAAACGACATGATTTTGTCTATAAAGCCTTGCTGGAGATACAGGATATTAAGTGCCTTCCCTGTCAGGGAACCTTCTACATTTTACCGAGTGTACAAGGCGTTATGGATCGTTTAGGCATTAATACCGATGTTGAGTTCAGCGAGCTTCTGATTGATAAAGCAAGAGTGGCCGTGGTTCCAGGATCTGCTTTTGGTGTGCCAGGGTATGTGCGGGTTTCCTTTGCGACCAGTATGGAAAACCTTGAAAAGGCGATGAAAAGCTTGCAGAAGGTATTGAGTTAAGGGCGCCTCTGCATGATCCGGTTGATCTTCCCCTGAAATGGCTAAGATCTGTCATTACTGGGCGCATGATTATTGCAGTGTGCCTGGTAACGGCAAACAGGCTTCAGTATTTATGAATGAAATCGTTAGACGCTGGATCAAGACGCTTCGCCGCTGCAGCCAATGCCACACAATCACATGGGATAGGTTTGGTCCTTGGGTTAGAAGAAATTGCCCAAAAATACGCATTGCCCACCCTTATCCCGGAATACGTTTTCATGCCAAATACTCGAAGTAGGGGCCGTATGCGTTAGTAGCGCACGTACGGATTTGCACGGGGACATCGGGCGATCGGTGTTCCTATCGTGGCCAAAATGTGAACGTAGACTCACAAAAAGACACCGATGCCCGCTGGACGAAAAAGAACAACGAAGTGCATTTTTCTATAGCCGTCATGTACATAAAAAAGGAAAGAGAACAAAACCGCTAAGCGAATAGGGTGGGCTTAGTTTCAACGTGTTGGATCGGCTGCGCACCGCTTTAGATTTTTAGAGGTGCCTTAAAGCCAGTTCTGCTTGCCCACTCTTCGCCAGTTACGATCACGAGTACCCGTTTTTAAAAATCCATTAAATATTCTAGTCAAAATACGGTGTGTAATAAGTACGCTGCCTAAAGGCCACATAAAAAATGCAACAATAAATATATCGCCTCGAATAAATAAATACGAAATGATTATACAAATTGGGCCCCACATTGCTAAAGATGCTTGGGAATGAATGGCAGCCCTGACCAAAATCTTTGCCCACCAATAAAATAATATAAATATTATCAGTCCCACGCTATATAATTCAAAGCTCATTGCTAAATCGCCAAAACCTGTTACAGCCATATCACTTTTTACAAGCTCCCAGTATGCAATGTCAGCGGTTCTGGTGAACTCAGTACCGGCTGGCCAGGGTTTCCAGGGTATGATGGATCTGGGTATCGGCGCAACGAATATGCCTATGAGAGAATCAAAAATACCTCGGTCTACAGGCTTAAAAGTGATGATTACTGTTATTACTTCAGCCATCGATACTTCGGCAGTATTGAATAGGCCTCCCCAGACCCCGCCATAATACTCAAGCATTGCAGAAAAACTTTGATGATAGTCAAACTCTCTGATATAGCGCATTGCTGAAATAAGAACGCCTATCGCAGGTGCCAGTAAGTATAATGCTAAAACAGGAAATCGAACCCCTTTCATTATCATTGCAAAAACTAAAGCGATAGCTATATTGAGAACGATACTTCTTGAGCCGACTGGCGCAACCAGAATAACCGCCATAAGGCTGGCAGTATATATTGCTTTTTTGCTATTGAGACTACGAGAAATATAAAGAATAGTGGCTGGCAACAGAAGACTATATAAAAGGGATAGCAATTGATTTTCTCTAAAAAATGTTTGTCGTACCGCCGCTACATGAAATATTGACCCCCCCTGGCTAGCGGTTTTATAAATGATTACAAATACTATTGCGGCAAATATTAGTGCTATTAAAAACACTATAAGTGCCGCTAATCTATCAGTTGAAGGCTGACTATACCTATACCTTGCTTTGTTTTTAGTGATCGAGTAAGAAGAAAAAGAAACGGCTGAAGATGCGGATATCGCGCACAACACGAAGTACAAAAATCCATTTTCTACTTCTTCAGGATGGCTGATGGTATAGGTAAGAAAGCGTACCTCATCTCCATTAATTATGCGCAAATATAAAGCAGAAAAATCGACGGTAATGATGACTAGAAAGAACCCCAGTATATTAAAGGGATGAAATGCCGATTTTGAGGCTCCTTGGAATATTTTATTAATACTCGAAAAGTATAATAATATTACCGATAATAAAACTATTGGATATCCGGCAGCAAACACAATACTTGTACCCCATTATTTTTGTGGCTTGACCAGTCTCGTCAAAATGTTGATTTTTTGAGAGGGCTTATATGATTTCTCTGAGTCCAATATTAAAATAAATTTTACTGTAAATGATTTAGTGAGTTACTTCTTAACTATGGATTAGGAGTGAGCCGAAGAATCCCTAGACATAAGATCGATCAGATCATCATATTGTTGCGAGGCTTTGGAGCGCTCGCGTTGAATGGATTTTAAAATACTTGCTTTTCTTCCTATTAGCCTATCGGCTTCTAAATACCATGTAGCAAGGGTATCTCCTGCGTTTTCGGAATAGTTATTAGAGCGGCCAATAACAACTCCTCGCAAGCCCGTTACTATATCCGGAATACAGCCCCTATCAGTGGCGATGACGGGCACTCCCGCACTGAGGGCTTCATAAACCACATTGGGTGCTGCTTCTAGTTTATATTGAGTTGGAAAAAGAAAAACATCAATCTGCTTAAAAAACAAATCCTTTTGATAGTGCTTTAGAAACCCCCAATGCCGCACTTTGGAGCCATAGTTTATCTGTAATGTATCGATAGTAGACTGAATTTCCTGCTCGAGGATAGGGCCAGCCAAGTCTAAGGTAACATTCATCCCAATTCTTCTGGCATACTTGAACGTGTCAACAACTTCATAGAATCCTTTTTCTCGGCATAAATTACTAAGATATCCTAAACGTAGCGCAGATCTTTTATTTTTAATACGTAGAGTCGATGTGTCAGAAGGTTCTATGAATCTCGCGTTTGATGCAACGAATACTTGACAGTTTCCGTACATCTTAGTGAAGCGAGAAGCCATGCCTTCTGTGAGAAATACGTGTACCGTTTTTTGACTAGCAATATTAGTCATCTTTTCCATTACAGAGGATTTTTCATCAATGTACTTGTGGGTACGATGATGTAGAATTAAAAGATCATAGTATTTTTGGGCTGCCTGAATATGCAGCAAGCTATACCAAATACCTACTCCGCCATCTGGAACCATATAAAAAACAGACCCTTTCTGTGCTTTTTTCCTAAGCTTATAATTGACCAATCCATTTTTCATGAGCCTTTGAAAATGATAGAGCCCCTTGCGTGCATGAGAGATCGCAGGTACCGCGACATCGAGCCGATGCACATCCATGCCCTTTTTTTCCAATTTACCAGCCAGAATGGCGTTGTTTTTAGATGCGCCGTGCAATGGAGGCGGAAAAGATCCAAGAATAACTATTCGATGTGTCTTCATTTTTCACCTTTAAGAAGCGAAGCTGTATTTATAAAAATCACCTAGAGAGGCTACCAGGAAGGGTACTCATACGTTCCTTATTTTTAATTCCTTTTTTGTACATAAAAATCGCTAGAACGATACCAATAAAATGACCGCTAACTTCAGCAATCGTAAACCCAGCAAAGCCTACTATATGTGGTAATGGCCAAGAAATAGCTAATGCAACAATCGTAACAGTATTCGTCGCAATCGCCGCTTTGGAAAACTCGCCCTTAGCAATCAAGGACTGATTAAGCACAGAAAATAGAACGCCACTTATAATAACGGGTGAAAGGACTGACACCGTAGTTACAGCGTCTGAAAAAACATCAGGAATGATTGGGAGTATTAATAGCGAACCAAACCATAGAATAATTCCACTAAAGAAAGCTAAAGTAAGCCCTAGCTTCTGAACCCTAATCGATATACTGATAATATTACTGCTAGTAACCTCTAGTTCATTCACTAGTTTTGGGAACTCAACACGGCGTACGAAAGCAACCATTTGGTTTACCATGTTGATTATCTGCTTTCCATAAATAAAGACACCCGAGGCCTCTATGCCTAAAATTAAGTTACTAAATAGAATTTGAATCCTTAATAACACCTGCCCGGGGAGGAACGCAGCTAGGTAGATTGCACCTTCTTTAGCCATTTTATAAACTAGAACCTTTTTTGGCCTTATATAGCGTAAAGGAAATCCTAGTTTTTTTAGAATTATCCATTGAACGACAACCGTGATAACAATTCCGAGTAGATAAGCTGCGCCTAGAACGATACCTGCTTCAACGTAAGGTAGATGTTCCGCAAATAACAAAGCGATAGCAGAAACAAAGTAAGGAATGGGTATCGTAAGGCCTGTTAAGCCGCTTGAGCGCAAGCCGTCTAGTAAACCTGATACATTAAAAGACCATATGATCAAGCCGGGTACCGAAACTAATAAATAAGAATAAGAAAATCCAATATCTATTAATGAGATATAAATGGATATTGCTATTGTGAATGCAAACGCGATAGATAGGCGTACAAAACTTAAAGCCCAATAGCCTTCAAGTGCTTCAGCCCACCCGTTCGTGCCACCACCCTCAAGCAGGGCATTACGCGCTAGAATAACTAGCCCACCCCAATCAACAATCTGGGACGCTAAAACTAAAAGCGTCAAATGAAAGCCAAATAACCCCAGTAGCTTTAGTTCACCGCTCGCTATAAGCCATGTTTGCGCAAAAAATAACGACCCCTGTCCAACACCAAATCCAATGATCAATGAAATAAGATTGATACGGCGACTGAACCCAGGTTTATCGGTTGATTGCAATGCCACCTAATAGATCTCATCTGTTTTCGGTAAGTCCCAAAGACTTCCCCACTGATAATCAATTTTTTGGGGCTTAAAATGTAAATATCCCGCTCCAGGAAAGAATGTTGCTTCTCCAAAAATCACTTTATTCATTACATTGTATAAATCAATTCTAACGTAATGAAAGTGGGCACCTAATAATTCAGCCACGGCTATCATTTCACCAAGAACCTCCGGACGCGGGAGGTTTCTATCTAGCATTGGATACTTTAGTTCAAACGACTGCTTTTTCCATGTGGGATCATAGAAATCACGCCGGTGATTATGGAACCGGCCAACATCAACCTGAATAAATTGTGCTTTCCCACTAAAAACATGAAATTTATAATCGACGGGTAGAGCGCCGTGGTGTTCGAGCAACATCGGCTCGACTATAATTCTTGGAGAAATTTTACCGTAGGGCCACTCATCAGTGTGTGTAGCAAATGGATTATCAAGATGGGCTTTTACTTCCTTTCGAATTTTATCCTCGAAGATTGTCTGGCCTTCTCTAATAAATGTAACTCCTCCCGAGCCATTTGATGTTTTTATCACGTAAGGCTTTGCCAATTCATTCAATGGAATATCCCCAGGGTTGCGGCCCATCCATAAATTAGGGAGTGTGTATTTATTGCCAATTTTACTCGCGACTAACTCTTTAACTTTCACCTTGTCTGACCAAACAGGTAGGCGTTGATCACGATCCGCCAGTTTACGCCAAGCGATTTTCTCGCTATAAGTTTTAGGTAAGTCAAGATTAGGAAATCTATTATGTTTTCTTAAAAATTCGACCTGTAGTCTGTGTTTTAGAGAGAGATGCTTTAGCATGCCAAAATAAACTGGGCTAATTAGACTCCTTATCCCATGTTTTTTATTGGTATGAGCCATGCTCTTAGTTACTGCGCCTACCAATCGCGTGTGCCGGCGCTCCAACGACTAAAGTGAAAGGGGCGACATTTCGTGTTACGACTGCGTTTGCGCCAACCACTGCGCCATTACCTATTTCCACCCCTTTACTCACAACCACTCCTCGACCTAACCACACGTCGTCCCCAATATTGACTGAGGCGGTTACAAATCCTTGATCACGCACCAGTTTTTGTGAATCTCGCCACGCGTGATCATTGTCTCTAATACTGCAGTACTCTCCGATTAAAACATTGGAGCCGATATTTACTTCTTCCAGCGCAACGATAAATGTTCCTTGATTGATCGAGACATTATCGCCAATTTTAATCTTCGCGCCTTTGCAGCAGTCTATATTTACATGCGGTCCGATACGTACTTTCCGTCCAATTAAAACCTCGCCTGCTATTGATTTTGAGCAAATATTCTTGCCTAATTTTTTAGGGAATCCTTTGAATCTCCATACCAATGAAAGAATAAAGTAGCGTTTATATGAAAGTATGTTTTCTGCAGCAATAGAGGATGCTTTAAATATTATTTTGGATACGTAACTCACTTCCACGCTCCATTAACGCTGAGCGATCCTTGAATAGGTTAGATTCGCTGGCTTATACCCTGTTTCTGAAGACAAATTTGGTAGTTTTACAATTATTTCTATTGCAGAACGAACTTTTATCGAAAGCTCCAAATCATGATTGTACGAAAAGCGGTTTATCGGGGACTCCCAATGTATTCCCTGGCCATGCTTTAAACTCTTATCTAGCACCATATCTAAAGTAGGTGAAGCCGGCCAACCTCCAGAATGAATCACATGAACAGGACGATTGTTGTTGAAAATAACATGACTAAATCCTCGGTCCCGACTTTCGATAACGCGCTCTGCCTGGCTAACATGATCATCAAAGTAAACCAGGGAATTCTTTGTTGCTAGGTTACTGAAATCGAAGCTATTCCAGTCGTGTGAAAAATATTTTTCGTTATTCCTTATGCCTCGACACCTCCTTCCTCCAAAGGAATAGACTGAAATGTCTGGCAGTGCCTTTTTCACCACCCAGGCAGTAAATCCATTGGATAGACCTGATTGAATAAAGACTGAAGGTCTTAACGCTCGAGAAAGAGCAAAAAGTTCAAATCCTGCATTGAATCCATCGTTGCTGGAGGTGTTCTTGATTGGGCATTTGCAAACTAACTTGGAAAACTCCTCGAACCAACGGGTTATTTTATATCTATCAATATTAAACCCAGATTCTTTTAAGTATGGAGCAAGCACTTTACCTGTTTTTAGTGCCACCATTCGTTTAATGTCCACGTCTTTAATGTACGACTGCCATTCGGGAGTCGTGCGCACCAAATCCAAATTAAACCTGTGTAATACGGGTTCCACTAGACTGGTTTTTAGCCGCCGTATTGAGCGCCAGACAGGAGAAGTTTTTTCATAGTACTGCTGCATCATGTATCTCCCATGCTTTCGCGTTCAAGAATGCTCCATTTACAGGGCGATCCTTTTACCGAATAACGTTGTTTAAATTCTTTAAAGCAGGCTATGCTGCATTGGCCCACTGCCTGAAAGCTTTATGACCTGCCTTCGTTTTTCCGTTCTCCATCCTTAGCTGATGGTATTCCCTTGCCAAATACCCTTAGTTTTGACACCGCTAAGTCAACTGTCTGATGCAAAAGCGGCAAGTGCGCTCTCCTCTCTACTTCTAAGGCGTTGATGCATCCTTAAAGTCATATACTGTGACGTATGTCTCAGATAAGTTCTGGCTAACCCCGCATACTTCACCGTCAAATTATTGACTTATCATACACGGTCGGACTGCGCCTGGGGTAATTAGTTCCACTAGCAAGTCGTTTTTCTCCTTTAATTTAAAGCTTTCTCCATTCACCTTGAATTATGCTCAATATCGGATTAGGGCCATTTCTTTACCAGGATGATCACGGAGTAAATTGTGACGCTCCAGTATTCCCCTTCAATCCTCTTCATTGCATTTAGATTTTAGGCGCTGAATGTGTGGCCTATCTCTCTGCAGCTTTTTCGTAACCAATGGCATGGCCGGTACCTTTAGGGATGAGAAATCAAAAATGTTTCTTTACTCCCCCTGAGAGCTGTGCTCACATCATTTGCTGAGGTAAGCGAAAGCCACTACTCTTTAGGGGCGCAGGGAGACTCGTCTGCCGCTATTGCTTAGTTCGATTAAATAGAGATGCACTAAAATTACAGGGAAAGAATATGGATTCAATAAAGTGCTTTGTTAGCTGTTTGCTTCTTATTGCCTCATGCGGGGCATTAGCGGGTGCCCCCCCTACCTTTAATTTACCCCATAACACATGGCGAATGATTTCCCTACCCGCTTCGCCCCCAGAATCGGCCAACACGTTAGAAGAGATATTGGCTGATGATATTGTAGGTGGCGTCTATGGTCAGAACTGGGTTGTCTACGCCTATAACACTGAGTCCAATGGATACGGTCATTCTCTGGCATTAAAAGATAAATTGGAGAAAGGACGAGGCTACTGGATTATCCAACTCGTTGAGAAAAATAAATCAATGACTTTAACGATGCCGCAAGATAGCCTTGGCACACCTCACAATGAACCAATCCCACTGACCGCATCAAAAAATAACGCCATCCAATGGAATCTCGCGGGCAATCCCTTTGCATCCCCGTTTAGTCTGGCTAGACTTAGGTTAATCACTACCGCTCCCTCTTGTAGCGACGGACGCTGCCATCTTGATAAAGCCGCAGACAGCAACCTTCTCCACAACAAAATATGGACTTATGATGGTAACGGTTATAAAGAAAAAAGCGGCAGCGATAAGCTCGAACCATGGGAAGGCTTTTGGGTGGCCGCTTTAAGTGGCTCAAGCGGTCACAGTCTAGCTTTAAGTCGTAGATCTTCTGACGAAAGCGTTCAACTCCCTGCTTCATTAGTCTTTACGGAGGAGGAGAAAGCAGAGCAGCGCTCTGCTGCACAAGAATTGAAGGCGCAGATTTTAGCAGCCATTGAGGCAGAGCGGTCATACTTCACGGTTACTTCACCAAGGCACTACAGGTTTGGCAGTAGCCTTGCTAATACTCCAATACGTCTTGCGGGTTCTAAGCATAAGATGGTCATCGATTTTGGAGGTTCAACATTTTGGCTCGAAGATACCAAAATAAGCGGAAGTTCAGTCGAGCTTTTATCATTGAGCCATTGTGAAAACCTAACGATTAAGAATATGTTTGTAGACTGGGATCCAGTGCCCTATGTGCAGGGGAAAATAGTCAGTGTCAATGAGAAAACAAAAGAAATAGACATCCTTTTAGATGAGGATTTTCAAACAACCGTTCCTTCATTTATGCATCTGCCTCATAAAAACACGCCGCCTTGGGTGTATGCATTTTTATTTAACCCTGCCACAAGAGAGTATAAAGACTATCAAGCTGGAAGTAGGGTTATACCTTTCTTCAATACAACACCCGTTGCACCAAGAACCTATAGAACAACCATTAAGAGCCATAATGATTGGGACAAAGTAAATATGGAAGTAGGTGACTTAATCGTCACGCATCTAAGGGGAAGCAGGCCGACCATAGAAACGGGAGGATCAAAAAATATATTCTTTGAAAACATCACCTTATATTCATCATCGCAGATAGGTTTCTCTGAGGGTAATGGCGAAGGCCCCATTCATTATTCAAACTGTAAAATTACCCGACGCCCTGATACGACGAGACTGATATCCGCAGGTGCTGATGGCATTAATTCAATGAACCAAGAAAACGGGCCGATTATTAGAAATACGCTGTTCGAATACAATGGTGATGATGCTATCCACATTCATGGAAGTCTAACCAGCATACTGCATAAAATAAGTGACAAAGAATATATCCTAGGCTTTACTTCCAGAGGAAAGCTAAAAAATGAAACAATAGATTTCTATACCTGGGACAGACTGTCTTATGTTGGTCAAAGAAAGATAATAGCGTGGGAGAAGGTATCAAATTGGCGTGTTCCTTCTAATATTCATTCCATGAAAAAGTTTGCTGAGGGTAAGCTTATTACTGCATATAAGATTACACTCGATGCACCTATTTCTATTCCACTCCCTTCTGTTTATTCCATGGACAGCTACTCTGGAAGAAATGCCATAATAGAAAACTCGATATTTAAAAACACCTTCGGTAAAGGCGTACTTGTGATGTCACCAAGCATGCAGATCACCAATAATTATTTTGAGCATATCGGTTTACGTGCCGTACAAATTTGCAACAAAGACATAACTTCCTGGAAGATAGGTGTGATGCCCTACGGTACAACGGTTGTTGATAATAAAATGCATAGCATTGGGTTTTCATCAACCGTACCCGATGGCGAACATTTTCGGACATATTCATTCGGAAATAGAGATCCTTTCGGTAATATTTTTAAAAATAATTTTCTGCTGGGTTCTCCACTATAAAGAGAAAACGCTTCGGGCATACCCAGAAGTGGATCCCAAATTTGTAATGAGTGGTTCCTTTTTGTCCGCAACAGCTTTGAAAATTCCGAGTTCGGCTGCTTTCGAAGTATTGATTTGAAGTGACCGTGCTGCCGTCAGCAACGGCTCGTTAATGGAGACGTTGGTTGTTTTTTTTGTTCCATGACTGACGGGGGGTTGTGAGTAAGGCATGAATATTAGCCATTAAACTTAAGATTATATGTAGATATAATAGTTACATATGAGATGTTTCCCGCGCTGTTTGGCCCAGAGGTTCTCTTAGACTGAGCAAGTGGTATAATCTAACAGCTTGACGATAAAACCCTAACAGGACTTTGGGTCTCTATGAGGATTAAGGATGAACCTTTGCATACGCTTCGTATTGATCCCCCTCATTTTATCCGCAGTTTTCTACAATGTTGCTTGGACGGCAGGTTCTTTCACAGGTTCTGATTTCCCCCGCCTCCGTATGTGGTGGCGGTCCTGGCGTTGATTAATGGCCGCAACGTTACCCAGGTGACCCTTCCGCCGCTCGATGGTGTGGTCTTGTTGCCAGAGCTTTGTGATATTGCGGCTTCAGTATTGAACCTTGCTTCAGACAGTTGGCAGCAAATTAGTTTGCCTTGTGTGCCACCGATTAATGCGGGCTCTGTTCAGGATGTTTTTAGGGATGATCTGAATGGAGTGAATGCGGGGCTTGATTTGCCAGAGGGCAGTACTCAATCAATGTGCGGGTGATAAGGCATTTCGTTGGCTTCGTGCTCAGGGCAGGTTCAGTGGAATATGCTTGGGCATCCGTCTTTAAATGAAGTCGGGTTGGTCGGTTGCGCGTGGTAACGAAGGGTGGGGCGTGTGCTGGGGGCTGTCGTTTGGATGAAGCATCTTATTGAGGATAGGTTTTGGCATTATGAGAGTGGGAGGTATGAGGTTTTGGAGGGTAGTGGGCGACTGCATTCTTGGGATGGGTTTTGGGTTGCAGTACTTGCTGGTGGAGAGGGCGTTGAGCTGGGGTTGGAGATTTTGGTGGAGTGATGAGGGTGGTTGAGTTAAGGGATTGGCTTTGTTATGTGATCGTGGTTTAGTGAAGATGATATTTATTATTGGCAGAGTAGATTTTGGGGTATTGCTAGTAGGGGGGTAAGAGTGATGCTAGGGAATAGGGAAGGTGGCGCTGCTTATTTTCTTGTTACTGCTGTTAATATCATATTAGATGGAAAAGAGTTTTAGATATTTACAAGTAATATGTGGAAATCTGTTTTCGCTTATTAATACTGTTAGGGCTGTAAATAGATCAAAGGTGAGTGCCAAATGGCAAGATATTATAGAAGGCGTTGGAGCGGTAGAGACTGGGGAGAATATCATGTAAATCAACGTCAAAAATTGACGAATATGTTTGCGGGAATTGATAAGGATATTGAGGAAATATTCTTTAGCCTAAATGCTCCGTCGTTGGATACGTTGTTTAACAAATACGGGCAACTTCATGGTGAAAATGCCAAAAAATATGCTCGCAAGACTTTTCCTAATTGGAAAAGCGGGAAGACAACATTAAGCGGACAAACAGCCGAGAGACTTTTAAACCTCATTCCGCCATATTTGCCACAGAACATAAAATATGAATTGATAAAGAAACTACGGAAACATTATATAAAAAAACAAACAAGACATATAACAATAAACTACGATAATTGGAAAGATAATGTAATACCTGCTGTTAATGAGGTGATTAAAGTATCAAGTGATTTTAAGCTGCCAGAATCATTAATACAGAGGGCAGCGTGGTTGGCTAACGGTGATGTCGATGCCGCCAATAAAATTTTAGCATCGCTGGAGCTTGAAGAGGCGAAAGTAAGAGCCAATTATCTAGCAGTTGAGTTTAAACGAATTCAGTCTATTGTAGACCATATTCCACATACACAGAGCATTCGGCACTCTATTGAATTACCGCAGGGCAATATTAATGTAGTCATTGAACAAGAGAAACAAACCCTTATACAAAGAATTTTCGGAGGTGGAAAAGTGAAAAAAAATGGAAAAAAATTGGTTCCAAAAGAAGAGCTTCAAACTGCACTCGTTCAACAACAGAATAGGGGTAGCTTGCTGAATCTCGCTTTGAATGATTTAACTAATGAACAAAGGCAGCAATTAACTCAAAATGTACTTGATTCCCGTCTTGGCTTAGATGTTTCCCAAGCCGAAGCCGATCAAAGGTTTGGAAATAGCACTAGGGATATGGGAGATACGATACAGGCCGTAAGATCATTAGAGCAATCTAGCAAAAGTGATTTTGAAGTTAAGTCCACTTTTGAAACCGCTAGCGGAACGACAGATATCCATGTCAAGAAAAACAACAATATGGTAATCATAATTGTTGCAGTTGTAATAGGTATTATTGTACTGGCAATGATGAAATAGCATGAACATTGAAATCAAACAAAAACGTCCAATGTCTTTTGGGATAAAAGTTGCTATTGCGGTCATTATTGCATCCGTTATTTTGGGTAGTCTATTGCGGTTTACTGGCAACGACACTTCCGAGCCAAACGCAACTAATACTGATAATCCAATAATTCACACCACATCCAACAATATACTAGTACCAACGATAAGATTACCTTTAAACATTAATGCAGCCGAAAAATATTGGACTGATGCGTTAGCCAAAGAAATGGATGGCCAGTCAGAGGTGCAGGTAGATCGAGGACGGGTAGATGTAATGACAGATTCCTACGCGATAGAAATTGATTTTCTAAAAAAATGGCACGAAGGTCTTGGTCAAGCAATTCATTATGGGGATGAATCAAACCGCATTGGGGTTCTAGCACTGATACTGATAGATGAAAATAAGGCGCATCAATATTTAGAGCACATGAAGTTACTAAAAAAAATTGAACGTCTGTGCATCAAGAAGGGTGTTAAATTAATTCTATTGAGGTCTGGCGAATTCAAGTTGTAAGCATAGAAAAAAGAAAAATAGGGTCAAACCGCACGCCGTCATCGGCGATCAATCTAGCGGGTTAAAGTCCCGTGCGGGGAATTACTCATTCACCCCGGTAGTACTGCGGAGCAGTATTTGAGTAATTGAATGCTGTAAGTTCCGCGAAGGCAAAGCTACAGGCTGCAACGCAAGTGATTCAATAAAAATAGGGGCAAGCCTTGCAATTATTTTTAGGGCTGATATTTGTGACGTTATGGTTCAAAATTAAAAAAACCTGATTAATGGAAGGATGTTTCAAGATGAAAATATTTCACAAGGTAGTATTTTCCCTCGCTTACTTAGCACTTTCAGCATGTACTATCGTAGATGGGGGTGCAATTTTAACTGGTAAAAATCGTGCCCCCATACCGCTCGAAGAAGTCAGAATATATAGGGTCGCACCAGAACAGTACGAAGAAATCGCAATGGTTTCTGCAAGCGCAGGTCATGATTTTAAAAGGAATAGCGCTTTGGTTGCGTCTGCTATCGCAAGGCTTAAAGAAGAAGCCGCAAAGCTCGGTGCTAATGGTGTTTTGCTTGCGGTGATCGATGAACGGGATGCTCCAAGCACAACAAGCAGCTATGGATCTGCTGCTGCACATAAAAGTAACGGAACTAGCGTATACGCAGCAGGTAACAGTGTAAGTGTAAATCGTGGTGACGCATACACAAGAATGAAAGGTTTAGCGATACATGTTCCGTAGTTACAAAAACGAGGTCACGAAAAGAAAAACAGAGTTAAGCCTTACAGTTGAAAAATCCGCTGCTTCTCCTGTAACAACTCTGCTGATTAGTCATAGAGATATAGCCGTTGGGATAGTTTAGAGGCCCGACACTATTCCTCCTGTTGTAGTAATGTTAAAACTGACCTGAATAGCCTCTAAAAGAGCCTAGCACAAACCCCACTCCGCTCCAAAATTCCGATTATTGCTGGCGTTAGAAGTATAAAACCTCACTATTTCTCAATTAATTGCATATATAATTAAACGGTTGACATTAGTTTATTTGTATGTACAATTAAATAATGAGCATTTCATACGATCCCAATAAAAATAAGCGTAATATTTTGCTACGCAGCCTCGATTTTGATCGAGTCTCTGATTTAGATTGGGATAATGCATGGATTTTTAAAGATGAAAGAAATGAATATAACGAAACACGTTTTATTGCATACGGTATGCTTGATAAACGTTTGCACGTTGCTTGCTTTACAGAAACTAAAGATGGTATCCGTGTTATTTC
>JAUZSW010353300.1:0-23742 GCA_034780735.1 Hyalogyrina grasslei
TTTGAACTAGAGCTTTTTAGATTCAACATGGTGGGTAAGTTTTAAATTATTACACTTTATGCTTATTTTTAATTAGCCCTATAGTATATACCGATAACGTGCCTTTTGTCAATAGCTGGTCAATGGAGATTGGTATTCACCTGATACAAGAACTTGACACTTCATCATATTTAAAGTATATTGATAAATCTAGGTGGTTTATACTTCTTAGATTTTGTACCCTACAATTTCCTATTCTAGAGTAGAATACGGAATAAAGATTAACCAAAAAAAGTTGGAGAAAACATGCACATTAAGCTACTAACAACCAGTTGGAAAGCAATTATTTTACTAGTACTACTAAATTGTTTTATACTAGTAATTCTTGCAACAACTCTAGTACGAAAGGAATTCAGGCATATGAATAGTATTAATACTATTACTATGCTAAAAATTAATATTGGTGATATTCAAGAAATGATAGACTTTACCCTGAAGTCTACGGTAGAAACTTTAAATATTACTAAAAAACCTGGGGCAGATAAGGTTTCAATTTATTTTGCAGAGATTAATACTAGTCAACTGGCTGATTCAAGAAGACCAGAAGGAATGCAAATAGGCATTTATTACAAGGAAATGCTTGCCGGAAAAAAAGTTGTTAAGCTTATTTTTGGCAGTGACTTTACTAAGAGGGTTCCTTTCAAAGGTGGCGAAGATAGTTTTATTGCCACAATTAACTCAGTTCAAGAAAAGTACCAGCACTTAAAAAAGTCTGATGATTTTTTTAAAGGATATGCCTATTCTGATGAAGAGCTTGAGATACTAAAATCTTATACCCTCCTGCTTACAGTTTTGCATCAAGAAACTATTCATTCTACTAGTGAAGCTCTGGATGTTTTAAAACAAATAGCTCCCTGGGGAAGTAAACTTCAAACAGACTTGCGTGAGATACTTCATGAATCTCAGTTATCAATGCGAGCAGGAACTGTTAGCTGGCCATTAAGTTTTGTTAATTATGTCTTACTAAAACATAGTATTGCTGTCTATTGGCTCAACAGCTTACAGCTGGGTATGGTTATATTTATCTGGCTAATGGTAGCCAATCTTTTGATTATCACCTGGCTTCATTTCTATCGAAGAAGCTTTTGGGAACTTCTTTCGGAAGAGTTGCTTAAGCAAGGATTGTCACTAAATTTTCGAACCTTGTATTCTTTAACTAAATCAAACCTAAAATTAGTACTGCTTCCAAGAAAGGTGGAAATTATTAAAGACGCACTTAAGGAGGAGTGTCTTAAGCTAAAGGAGGAGAAGGAAAGGGAGACTATTTGCAAGAAGGCAGTCTCTATTTTTCAAGAAATTAAAAATTTCCTTGATGTGACTGATTCACACTTCGGTATAATAGGGAATTATTATACTGTGGCAATAGATTCAAAAACTGACATTAATCGGTCGTGGAGGAACTTAATACGACTAGAAAGTCAACTCAGGAATATGCGCCTTCGGCAAGAATACTCAAGCCAAGTAGTTCCACGAGAACTTTCTCCAATAGTTAAATTCAAAAGAAGCTCAAGACGCTGTGACCTAGTTGAAAATGTCATAGAATTATTACCCTCAACCTGTCGATTAGATTTATCAAACTGGAGCGAAAATAATCTTAATTGCCTGTCTAGGGCATTAATTATTTTACCCAGTATTCATAAGGAAGCAGTTTTGCAACTCTTACGCAGAAAAGATTTAAAAAGTCTTATGCTTCGAAGAAACCCTTTTATGCGGGCAATTGAAACGACTAACAGGGAAATAATTCTCAATCGACTTAATATAAATATCGAAAAGGAGCAAAAAAAAGGAGGCTCCATACAACTAGACCATTCTCGATTGTTACAAGGACTACAGGTGGTTATAATTGGTACAGGCCGCACAGTTAATAAAAAAGATCGCTTCAAAGAATCCTTAGCTGATTTAGGAGCTCGCTCTACTAGATTTATAGACGCTGTTAATCTAGCAAGAGTTAAAAGTGCGGCAAGGGCGGCTAAGCATCAAAACAACACTTTAATTGTTTTGATGAAAAACCATATTAGCCATAAGGCTAGCTGGGAGATGACACATGTACCTAAGGCTATCTACGTACGTAGCCTAGTGTCAAGGCAGTTTAAGAGAGAAATAATAAAGGCCTACTCTCTTTTAAACAGAAAATAACATTAAAATCTACCAAAGGAATCTCTTTGGTAGATTTCTTTGTTTTTAGGCCGCGTTTTTCAAGGTGGAATGACTTGACATTCTCGGCAAATCTCCTTGCGCAAATAATAGGAATAACTATAATAAAGGTGCTTCCAGAAGAAGCCAAAAAAGGTCAGGTTAAATATTAATTTAATACTATGAAAAAAACTTACACAGCCGCGTTAACAACACTTGTTTATTCCCTGGGTATTGGTATCTTTTTTACTACCTTTCTGTGGAATATCTGGACCCATGGCGTAAATGCTATTGGTATTAATTTCATAATCTTCTGCCTTCTAACACTAGGCTTCTACATTTTAGTGCAACAAGAAAAAATCTCAAAAAAATCAATTAT
This sequence comes from Hyalogyrina grasslei, assembly GCA_034780735.1. NCBI lineage: Eukaryota > Metazoa > Mollusca > Gastropoda > Hyalogyrinidae > Hyalogyrina > Hyalogyrina grasslei. The sequence continues at coordinate 2,552 of JAUZSW010353300.1, forward strand.
CTGGTTATTCCCTGTTTTATTAATAATTATGGGTCTGGGTATTTATTCCACCCCTTTTACTGGCATTATAAGCCTTGTACTGCTCCCTCTGATATTTTTTATCTTTACTACTCACGAATCCCACGCCAACCTCCGCCAAATTATCTGGAGCAAATTGGCACCTTTTACCTTGGTTAATCTCGCGGTATTTTTATTAGGTTCTATTTTTGAAGCTCCGGCCCAGCTGAGGTCAAACATTCCTTCTGGCCCAAGCCTAAAGAAGAAGAATCTCTCAACAGTTACTTTCCAAGTAATTTTAGGTCTCTCCCTGCTTCTACTTGTCTCTGTGGTAATTATTATCCCACTATTATCTTCAGCTGATACAGCCTTTGCAAATGTTTTTAAGAATTTTACTGTTTATATTAAACAATTACTTGCAAATCTAGAAAATCTCCCGTTGCGACTACTGGTCGCTATAATAATAGCTAGTATTCTTATTGGGTTTGCCCACTACTGGAATCGAACGATACGTCCTTTCTTTAAGGCTATTGGCCCTGGTAAAACTGAAAAAAACTCCATTGCTATTGGAATATTTTTATTTGGAGTTCTGGGACTATACCTTTTATTTATTGGTATTCAAATTCATACTTTATTTAGTAATCAGCTCCCCGTTGACTTCTCCACAACAGAAAGTCTTGTAAAAAGTGGTTTTTGGCAATTGTTTGCACTTACTATTTTAAATACTCTATTTTATGTAAGTACATTTAGAAAAAGTACTGTTATCGTTCAGCGCATTCTAGCGGTTTTTACTTTGGCCTCACTCCTTCTCATTGCTTCGGCGGCCCAGCGAGTATTTTTGTACGTCACTACCTACGGTCTTAGTTATGAAAAATTCTTTGCTTTCTATACCGTTGTCTTCTGTAGTGTTACTTTCATTTGGTTTTTATCGTTACTTCTGTACCCAACAGATAAACCCGTTCGTATTGTTAAGACTTTAGCCTTTTTAGCTCTTTGGATGTATGCCCTGACAACCATAATTCCTTTGGAAAAATTTATTTTTAATACTAATTTAAGACTGACCCAACAGGAAGCCAGTCGTGTTGATATAAATGAGCTTAGGATGCTAGGTTCTGATGCCTTGCCTGTGGTTGAGGAAAATTTCGACTTACTACTTGCTGAATCTCACAAAGACTACTTGTTAGCAAAAAATATGGATGACATGACCATACTGCAAAGAGAAAATTATACAGCTTTTGACGAAAAAAAGGATTTGAATGAAAACGTTACTAGAAGATGGGAGAGATGGCTTCAGCGCCAACGAGATAAAAATGGCATTTTGCACACACGTTACTTTAAAGATTGTGAGCAAACCTCTGATGGCTATACCAACTGTACATGTCGAGAAAAAGAAGAAGATGAATCTTCCTATATACACCTCTGTCAGGCAGTTAAATATAAAAAGTGGTACGAAAATACTTTTATGGAGTTATTCTATAGTCCTCTGGAGATAGATTTTAAGAGCAAAGAATTTCCGCTAGATGACTCGGGTCTAAAAACATTTAGAGACAGTGTTCATGGAATTTCAGTGGAATATTCAAGGGATTTAAAGATAGCTTATAATGATAAGCATAATAAAGAAGACCTTCTAGGTGGTGTATGGACTATTACTTTGTCTGACAATGACGATACCATTGATTTTACTTTTAACCGAAAATTTCGTCTTCCGGGAAATTCTACTGAAAAGTACAATGGATTAAAAGACTTTATTGAGCATGCTCATAATAATCCTCAGTATAATGGTGGCCGTGCTTTTAAACTTAAGCATCTACCAAAAGCTAGTGCCTATGGGTATGTTACATTTCTTAAGGATAAGCCTACTAATAAGTCCTTTAACCTTGTGGTGGCTAATACCCTTAATCCTTTGATAATAGAATCTAATACTCCCTATCTTGGGTCATCGAATGACGTTTGGGCGCTAACCTCTGATGAGTATATCAATAGAATTACTCCCTCAAAAAAATTACAAGCTGTAATTAAATCTTTAAAATTAATTGACCAACAAGAAGAAACTTCTATTTTATAGTATTTACTAAAACAGCGGCTTGAATATTCAAGCCGCTGTTTTTGTATGGTTTTCAAGTGTTATTCACTTAATTTACTCTTTTATGTTTGGAATACTTTTGCTCAAGGGTTTTGGTTATTATTCTGGACAAGAGAATTTTAGGTGATCTGAAAATTCAGAAAAACTATCCTGCGTTTCACAGTCCTTACAATAACTGTACGCGTATTCTACATAATATTTTTTATTTTTATTTACACGGATTTTAACTGTAAGGTCTTTACCTGTTGACTTAGGCCGCTCAGCTTCATTAAATCTACTACCAGAGTGCTTGGATTCTCCGATTTTTACCCAATACGCTCGAGCATCACCTATTCCTGGAAATGTTATTTTTACATCATATTTTTTCTTATCCTTCTTTTTGCATTCTACGACATAGGGCTTTTCAGTTGGATCATCCAAGTCCATCCCCGTATCAATTTTAAGTTTGATGTTTTTTGCTGGTGCAAAGACATGCTTCTGCGAAGACCTTGCAATCTCCTCCTCTTTTTGCATGAGCGTAGCTCGTACATCATACTCAACACCATTTTTTGCTTTTTTATACTCCCATTCACGACTGCTTTCCGCTGGAAAACTATCCACCATTTTAAAACCACTTGTACTATTTTCTCTAACGGAAATTTCTATAGTGCTTCCTTTTTTATAACTACCACTTAACTTTGTTACACCACTAATGCTTGTATTTTTGATAGGAGCTGTAGCTCTTGATACAATATGCATTCTTGCACTTTCATTTGGTGCTATTACTCTTATAATATCTGAAGTACCAATTAATTTCCCCGCCGCATTATGCATTTCAGATTTAACTAGATAATCCACTTGTCCTAAAGCTTCTCCCCAATACCACTTTTTGTTATTTTTTATGACTACTTTTTTTGCCACAATACCAAATTGAGGGTCATCTACCTCTTCTGGATTTAATTCAGAATTATCCCGTGCCTTTGCTGTGTATATAGTAGTCGTTGCCCCCGCCGGTATATACCCCGAGACTTCAATATTGCCCCCAATTTTTTGAAATGACTTTTCCCTACCCTCCAATGGTAAGTTAGACCAGGTAACTTGCAATGGTAGTTCCATATCAACTGCCGGAGCAGTTGCTGTTTTAATTTGAGATACAGCCACTTTTTTATCGTCTACGCTGAGCGTTGCCCGTACATCATATGTTTCCCCTTCTGTTGCCTTATCCCATATCCAGACTACATTATCTACTACCGACGGCTTTGTTACTAAATTAACTTTTTCAAATACACCCTCTGTACCATGCTTTCGTACGGCAATTGCAATTACTCCCTTTTCTCCAGTATCAGGCTTTAACCCCAAGAAAGGTATTTTCCCGCTAATAGTCGCCGTTGCTTTTATTTTTTTGATTGAGTCTTTGTTGTTCATAGAACTGCACCCAGCGAATGCGCTAATCACAAAAATTACACTCAAAAATACTAAAATTTTCTTCATATTTTTGTATTACTTATTATTTATTAATAATACCACACTATTTACAAAATGCCTATTTTGTGTTGTGAAGTTGGGGCTTTTCAATTAAAAAATGCATCCGGAGATGCATTTCTTAATTTAAAATGTTTAGTTAGCACATGCTATTCGTTCACTTTGCTTAGATTGAGCACTACCCTTCCTTTGAAATTTATTTCTTCAGGGTCAATTACCATTGTTTCATAGTCTGGATTTTCTGGTTGAAGATAAATTCTATCATTTTCAATTACAAATCTCTTAATGGTTGTGCCTTCGTTAGTTTCAGCTACCACGATATCTCCACTTTTAAATTCTCCAGTATCTTTTATTAAAAGCATGTCATCATTATCAATGCCAATATTTATCATGGAATCACCCTGCACTCTAATAATAAAGACATCATCTTTAGACTTGGTAACACTGTCTTCTCCCCAGATTCCTGGTTCTACGGATTGCCACTCAGTAAAAGCACTACTGTAGGATTCTATATAGGGCCCAGCGGCACTTGTGCCGACTACCTGTATCAAGGGATTTTCTCCTATTTCCCTATACCCCAATGGTAAAATTTGTAGACTACGGGCTTGTCCCTCTTTTCTTTTTATCAGTTGCTGTTTTTCAAGTGAATCTAGGAAGTTCAAAACAGATTGATTTGAGGAAACCTTTAAATCAGCTCGAAGGTCTGCTAGGGTTGGCGAAAAACCAGATGATTTTATAGAATCATAGATAACCTGTAGCGCATTTTTTTGTTTTGGTGTAATTTTTTTACTTTTCATACTTTCATTATACTATGACCATATAGTCTAGTCAAGCTTTTTTCATTCTGAGTTGATTTACCGCCAATTTTAGTACTGGGCCGTGGTATTGTCTACTTTATATTGCGCTTTAATTTCCTCAAATGTTTTATCTGTTGGAATTATTTTCATTTCGTAGAGAATTTCATCAAAATAACCTGGGAAAATTGTCTTCCAGGTTAATGGAAACTCTAGAGTAGAGATTTCTTCAACTCGCCTGGTAATTTCATTGGTACAATTATGACTTAGGGTATGATATATTTTAGGTTCTTCGTAAATATCATTAATTTCTTTAGCCAACGATAACAATACTTCTTTGGCTTTATCCTCCTGGGCAATTGTTGGATAAATATAGACTCTTTCGCCTCTAACTCTAGTTCTTAGCCCCACTATATCTTTTTCTGACCCCACAACATAAACTATTTCAAACTGCTTAAGAACTCCAGCATAGGGCGAAAACTCTTCACCAATTTCTCGGCGAGTTTCCATGGATATTACAATATTTTCGCTATCCTTCATCACAAAACTTATAAAAATATGCGCTAATCCTTCAAAATCATCAAAGTGTGAAATAACAACATTTACTGTTTGGATATCACTGAGTTTATATTTTCTAGTTTCGTAGCAGATACCTTTGTCTGCTAACTCACTAGTCGTTGCACAGCCACCTGGGACCAGCTCGGCTTTACCCTCAGGACTTTTTTTCCAATTGAAGTTTCTGTAGTTTCTAATTTCAAAATCGTCTCCATTAAAAATAAAGTGGGCAAGTTTTTCTTGTCCTATTTCCCAATCGCGGTCATGACTAGCCGTTTGAAAAGATAACCAAATTGCAACGGGTAAAAGTATTATTAAGATTAATAATCCATAGCCTAGGAGAATTTTCTTTGTCCACTTAAATTTTCTTTTCATATTGTTTGAATAATTTTAATTAAATTTATTTTTATCCTGCCCAATAATGGTTTACGAAAAGTATTGTATACAGTGTAAATAACATACAGGATAAAAGTAACCAGGCGATTTTAACGTAGGTGTTTTTAATTGAGGCTGCCAACATATAAATAGGAAAAAGGACTAGAATGTATCGTCCGATGCTCATAAGTGTCCCAGTGCTAATTGTGACAGCAATGGTAGCTAGCATGTACAGACTTAGTCCTCGGTCTATCCTCCGCCAGACCAGTACAGTTATCACCAGGGCAAATGCTACAAAGCTTCCATCTAATATTAGGTTGGTTGTCGCCACGGGGGTGCTGGCTATAAAATGCGCAACATTAAGTTCAAAAGACCTGCCCCAGAGGCTCTCCATTCTGAAGAATAGCAAACCATCACCAAACGTAAAATAGTGGTAAGTAAAAAATAAGGAGGTACCAAAGGGAACGGCTAGAATATATGAATTTTTCCAGACAAAAATTTCCTTGATTTTGAAATTTGCTTGTTCCATAATGTACCAAGATAAAGGAATGAATAGTAGGACTCCTGTCACTCTGGTGAGTGCTGCTAAAATTCCATAGGTAATAACTGCTGAGATATTTTTCTTCTTGGCATAGTAGATCGTGGCAATCGATAAGAAGAGAAAAAGTGATTCAGTGTAAACGGTATTGAAAAAATAAGCGGTGGGAAAAATTAATAAAAATATTATTACTTCTAAACTTTTTATTTTAGGGTAAAATTCTTTTACAAGTTTTGTTAAAAAAATCATTGCCAAAAATAAACTACCTGCGCTAACCAACTAACCAGCTCTTATGTCGCTACCCACAAGATATGACATAATTTTGACCAACAACGGATAGAATGGAAAAAATACAACATTCGCAATGGTGCCCTCGCCTCGTAAATAGTAGCCATTTTTTACAATATCTAAAAGCCAGTAGGAATCCCACTGAGCCTGGGTTGTTTCAATATTTAATCCCTGGGTTTGATAGTAACTATCCGTAGGAATCCAAGAATAGGCAGTGTCTCCTGTTAAGTTAAACCTGTTTAAAGCTATTAGTGCAAATGCAGAAACTATTAGGAGCCAAATAATGCCCCCTAGAAATATCTCCTTGTATTTTAAAATATTCTTCACTGGAATATTGTATTACCGGCTTAAAATTATATCTCTAAATCAACTTGTAATCTCACTGGGTCTTACAAATAAAGCTCGTTTATTCCCTAGCTTGTCAGCCTTGCTCCATTCTTTAAATCTCCAGTTATCACTTCTAAAGTTCTCTAGTTCCTTTGGGCTTTTCGGATTGTTTGTTATTATCCAATTAGCCATAAGACCCCTTGCCCTCTTGGCATAAATTGCAATAACTTTCTCTTCTTGTTTCCCTGTTTTTTTGTTTATTTTAATACTTTTAAAATCAACATCTATTACTTGTCCCTTGTTTCCCATTGCTTCCCTGAATTTATTTCTATCTAGAACCTTAGAATATTCTACCGAGGCCAAATTAATTAAGACTCGTTTTTGTTTTAAAATGTTTATTATTTTATCTGTGAGCAGTGCCCTCCAGAAATCATATAAATTTTTATACTTTCCAGAATTATTTTTATCTTTGATTGTGAAACTAATTTTTGTCCCCATCTCCAGGCGATAAGGTTGGATATAACTAAGCGGACTAATTAATCCATAAAATCCCGAGATGATACCAAGATGTTTATGCGCATATTTATAGTCCCTTATTTTCCAATTCTCTAGATCAAAACCTTTGTAGACGTCTCCCTGAAAAGCAACAATAGCAGGAGCAACTGTATTTTTATTCTTGTTATAAGCACCATTCCATTTTTTAAATCGTCCAAAATTAAGCTCTGCTAGGTTTGCTGAAATATTCATCATACTGGATAGCATTTCTGGCTTAAATGTCTTCAGAATTGTTGCTAGACTCTTGGTTTGCTTATTCCATTCTGGAATTGTAACTAATTTTGTTACTTGTTTTGGTAAAGTAACTTCTCTCTCAAAATCCTGTGTCTTAGATGGCGAAATTATTGTGTACATATTTTATTTGGTTTTAGATATCTTCTGGACTTCTAAATCAATAATTCTTCCCTGAATAGAACGTCGTCCATTCCAGATATTTTCCTCAAGGGTATAAACTAGATTTATTTTATCACCCTCCTGTAATTCTTGTTTGGCTGACTTCTTTAGGTCGTCTAGATTGTTTTGATAGTTGAATGAAATCAACTCAAGCTGATTTAATTCATCAGTGCTATCTGCTACCCAAATTTTTAAATGCTTTTTGTCAGCACCTAGATAAGAAATTCTCCTCAGGACTACTTGTTCTGATACAAAGATAGGCTTTTTATTACCCATACCAAAAGGCTCCATCATAATTAACTCGTCTAATAATTTCTCATTGATATCGTCTATTTTTATTTGCTGGTCAATTGTAACGGATTTTTTAACATCGCTTAACTTGGCCTTCTTTACTAACTTAGTGAATTCTTTTTTGAATTCCTTTAGGTTTTCCTTCTTTACTGTTAAGCCCGCAGCCTGAGCATGTCCACCAAATCTTTCTAGTAAATGTTGCAAGCTCGTCAGGGCTTCCATCAGGTGAAAAGCTGGCACAGACCGACAAGAGCCTTTTAAGACGTCGCCTCTGTCCTGAAGAATAATGCTGGGGCGATTGTATTTATCGGCTACCCTACCAGCGGCTAGACCAACAATCCCCAGGCTCCAGTGTTCATCATGTTCTATAACTACGGCTGGTAACTGTTCTTTGCTTTTTATTCTCCCTGTTACTTCTTTGATAATTTCTTGGGTAACTTTTTGTCGATGCTTGTTTTGACCCTCAATGTCTAAAGCTAGCAAGCGCGCTTCGGGAATTTGTTCTTCGGTTCTGGTCAGTAACTCATAGGCAGCACTAGCATGATCCATTCGCCCGGCAGCATTGATACGCGGTGCAATTTGAAAACCAATTGTTTCTCCTGTGGGTAGTTGGGCAGCGTTAACTTTAATTCTGCCAACTTCAAATAGTTGTTTTAGTCCAACACGTTTAGTTCTGGCCAAAACAACCAGGCCAAATTTAGTTAAAGTTCTGTTTTCTCCCAGCAGCGGTACACAATCAGCCACGTTACCGATGGCTACTAAATCCAAGAGCCACTTTAGCTGTTCTAGATCATAGCCTTTGACTTTCTGGGCCATGGCCTGAATAAATTTAAAGGTTACTCCCACTCCGGCTAGCATTTTTTCTGGATATTTATCGCCTTTCTTTTTAGGATTAATAACAGCCAGAGCCTGAGGAACTTTCTCTGGCACAAAATGATGGTCCGTTATAAGAATTTCCATATTATTTTTGTTTGCGTAGGCCACTTCTTCCACACTGGTAATTCCACAGTCCACCGTGATAATTAAATCTGCTTTTTGCTCTATAATATAATCAATGGCCTTATTGTTTAATCCATAGCCTTCTTTGTTTCTGTCTGGTAGATATGTAAATGATTTTATTCCTATCTGCTGAAAAAAGTCGTAAAGGATTGTTGAGGAAGTTATACCGTCCACATCATAGTCTCCATAAATACAAACTAATTCTTTATTGTCTCGGGCTTTTAAAACTCTTTCCACGGCGATATCAATATCGCTTAGTAGGTTTGGGTCGTAGGTATGCTTGTCATAGTCTGGGTGTAAGAATTCTTCTTTTTTGATTTCGGTATCCACCTCTCGACTAATTAAAATATTCTCTGTAACTTTTTCTAGATCAGAGAATAATTGTTCTGTTGTATTTAATTCTTTTTTATTTTCCCCCCCTTCTTTTATCTGCCAATTTTGTTTCATTTTAAATCAATAACTCGTAACTAGTAATTTGTAACCAGTAATTTGTTTTATTATAAATTAATCCCTCTTCTCTATTTTATTTTTATTATTCTTTTGCAAAAATAATTTATCCATTTTACTAATATAATAGTCTCTTACTTCTACGGGCAGTCCAGTTAAATTGCTTTGCTTTGCCCAGGTGCGTATTTTAATTCTTTTTTTAATACTTTCTTTTTTATACCATATTTCTCCAATATCAATAAGTATGACTCCCCCTTTTTTATTAATTCCAAAATTTGTACCAATTTTAACTGCTTTGTCTATAAAACCAGCGGTTAGGAATATACTGTTTAATAAAATAAATTTATCAACGATGCTTTTTGCCTCTTCCCTTGGCTTATTCTTTAAATAAGTCAAAATGGATTGAACTTTATCTTGTTCATAGTCTAGACCTTTCATTTTTTCGACGCTCCCAAATAACTCCTTATCTAATTTACTCTTTTCCAAATAGTCAAATGACTTACTAGCATTTACTCTCATTTCTCTAACAAGAAAAGGGATGCGCCAAAATACTCTCCACCTGTCCTTTAAAATAATACGCATCGAAACCCAAGGAGAGTTGAACTTTTTATATACTCTGCCATTACCTAAGTCATACACACTATACTGCCATCCTCCTCCTAGTTTATTATTTTTGTCGAATACTTTATTCTTCATTCTTAATTACTAATTTTTAATTACCCTACAGGTATTGCTCTCCGCAAGCTGGACAACCAATGCTGGCTTTCATATTTCTATCTTCGCCAATTGTAATTTTCATTGCTAAGTCTGCACCACAATTAGTGCACTTAAAGTTCTTAGCTAGGTGATGGTCTTCTATGAATTGTTGAGCATCTAAAGCGTAGGGGTCTATCTGGAAAAAATAATCTCCCTGCTGTCTGGCCCTGGCTATTCGCTGCACTAACTTATCTGGAGAAACTGTTCCTTTAATTATAAAATCCTTTGCTCCGGCGGCAAGCAGCTCTTCTCGCTCTTCTTCATCTCGAAGGTTGTCGTAAATTACTACGGGAACATTTTGTAAAAATTCATCTTCTTTCTTTCTCTCTAAAAATTCCCGCCCGTCTATCCTGGGCATATTTAAAGCCGTAAGCACAATGTCTAAATTTTCCACATTGTTTGCCTTAGAAAAACCATCCGCACCATCCACAGCCACTAATACCTCAAAATTATTAGCCTTAAATACTTCTACTAGCATCTCTCGAGCCTCTTCATCTGGTTGAATAATTAAAATTTTGCTTGTTGCTCCTAAACTTATACTCATATATTTTTATTTTATTATTTTAAAGTCTACAATAACTGGTTTTTCTTCCTTGTAGAAAAACATAGGATTTACATCAACTTCTTTTATCTCAGAGTTTGCCTTTCCTAGCTCAAATAATTTTTCTGCTTGATTCACAAGACTACCTTCGTTAATTTTTTCTTTTTTAAATATCTTTATTAATTTAGATGCCTTTAACTTATTCTTGATTATCTCTCCAGTTACATCTCCCACAAATAAGATTTTCTCATCTAAAATTTCAGTGGTAATACCCCCCAGCCCGATAACTAACACTAATCCAAATGACTTGTCCCTTTTTAACCCTAGAATTATTTCCAGACCTGTTTTAACCTGATGTTGAATTAGAATTTTTTCTCCGGGGAAATCTTTCTGGAATCGCTCAAATTCTGTTTCAACTTTTTCTATTGTATCTAACCCGACTATTACTCCATTTTTTTCATTTTTATGAATAATATTTGGACTGTCCACTTTCATAACTATTGGTAGCTTCAATTGCTCAATCATAGTGCGTAGTTCCACATTATTACTTGGGTATTCAGCTGGTAAGGTGTTAAGCCCAAATTCTTTGGATATTTTTTCAGAGTCCTCATAGCTTAATAATGTTTTAGTTTCTATTTGCTCACTGGAAGTGTCTGCACTTACACTTTCAGAATTCTGGACGATTTTATCTGTCTCTAGCAAATCTCCCGTTGTGGAATAAATAGCTGTTAGAGCCCGCACAACCATTCCTGGGAATTTGAAATTATTAATTCCATATTTTTGACAAACCTTTTCCGCCTTAACTTCGGCTTCTCCTCCAATAACCACTGGCCAGATTGGGAATGGCGCCTTTTTATTGGCGTTAACAACAGTTTCTATGATTGCCTCAATCGGTGTTTGGGATTGCGGTGTAATTAAAGCCAAGACTCCCCCAATTTCTTTGATGTCTTTTAGATTATTAAACGTATCTTGATACCTGTCTTCCTGGGCATCTCCCAATAAATCAATAGGATTGTTTACAGAACTTTCTGCAGGTAAATTATTTTGTAATTGCTTTTTTTGTTCTTCGTTGAATTCAAATAACTGCAGAGAGCTATCTTCAATTAAATCTGTTGTAATTACTCCTGGCCCACCGGCATTGGTTACAATTACCAATTTATTTTCTGGAGTCTTAAAATTGCTTAATAACTTTAAAATTGTCACAAAGTCTTCTAAATTATCTATTAAAATACCACCAGCATCCTGAATAGCTGTTTCAATTACTGCAGACTCTCCCGCCATTGAGCCAGTGTGCGACTGAATTGCTTGCTTTGTTCGGCTGCTTCTTCCAGCCTTGATAATTACAACGGGCTTAATCTTTGTTATTTCTTTTAACTTATTTTGAAATTCAGCTCCAGCGGAAATACTTTCTAAGTAGATAGCAATAATCTTTGTATTTTTATCTTGAGCATAATATTCTAGTAATTCATTTTCGCTAATGTCTATTTTATTTCCTAGTGAGGCAATTAGGGAAAAGCCAAGCTTAGTGTCAATCATTGAAGTAATGAACGCTCCCGACTGTGAAATTAGCCCTATACCTCCAGAGATGATTTCTTTCTTGGCAAAACTAAGATTAATACTTTTGCTAGCATTAATAATACCTAAACAATTTGGGCCAAGAATATTTAAATTGTACTCTTTTATTAATTTTTCTAATTCCTCTTTCCTTTTCAGACCTTCTTCTCCAGCCTCTCCAAAGCCCGCGGAAATAATTATAATATTTTGTATTTTCTGTTCACGCCAAGCACATTCCTCAACAACTTTATTTACAAATTTTGCTGGCACGGCAATTACCGCCAAATCAATTTCTTCTTCAATCTCTAAAACGGAAGTATGAGCTTCCAAACCTTCAATCTCTCCACCCTTTGGATTTACTGGAAATACCTTAACTTCATTAACTTCCGATTTGATATTTTTCATTAAAATATTACCAATCTTGCCTTCCTTTTCGGAGGCTCCGATAATGGCGACACTCTTTGGCTTAAATATTTTTTGCATTTTATTTTTAGTTTATAATATTGTAGCGACTCAACTTGTTTACTAAACAATAATGAATGCCTACGTTTATTATACTATTTTATAAGGATAGAATCAAATAATTAGAGCCCCTCTGAGATAGCCAGTGGGGCTCTATTTTTCTTAGTCATTTTTACGATGATATACTATTGATATCAATCTGATATTCTACTCTTTTTCCGACTTTTTTTACAATGCTAACAATTCCAGATTGTTGATTATACTGAAGATTATATTTTACTGAAAGCACTTTCATTAATGCTCCCATAAATACCTCCTCTCCATACTGTATTCCCTTACCCTCTATAACGCCGGCGGCAAATGTACCCACAATATAGGCCCGAAGAATGTCATCTGGTAAGTTGGAAAATTTTATCCTTCTCCTTTCTGCCTCCTTTTTGAGATCATTATTCGCTCTTGGCAGGTCACCTCCAGGAATAGTTTTTTTACTCCTTTCTTTTTTTGGTGTTTTAGCACTACTATATGTTTCTTGTATAAATCTGCTAACAAACTGCCCAAAATCTTCTTTGGAAGTGATTAGGCTCTGCCATTTTGGAGGTATTATTCCGTCCTGTAAAAACTGCTTTTCTTCCTCGTGTCCAAATACAGACCGAAAGACCATTGCATCTCCTATTAATTGATGCTGTCTACACAGGCCAGTAAGGAATCTTCTTCTATTACTGTCCGGAATAATATTGCTGTTGCTGGCGCATTCCCCTTCTTGATTGCAATGGTTTATATTCCCCCAGGAAACTATTTCTTCAGAGGATAAATTGTACTTTTCTGCAAATCTTTTGACGTGCTTTTCTGTGAGATTTGCCTTTCCTTTCTTCATCTGTGAAATAACTGAAGGGCTGGCTTTAATAATACCCCCTAATATACCTTGAGTTATAGGCTTTTGTGGATATCGACACATCGCTTTTATGATGGCCTCTTCCACTCCTTTTCCAACACGGTTGCCTTTACGCATGTTAATCTCCTCTTTTGAATTAGCTTACTTATTTACGTAATCACTAAGTACACCCTCAAACACCTTTAATGTTACATTGTCTACCAGATTCAGTCAATAAGGTCTACCCTCGATGATATGGGTGTCCAGCGGAAATTGTGCCGGCACGGTAAAGGGATTCAACCAGAACTACCATTGCTAAATCATGGGGAAAAGTTAATCTACCAAAACTCCAGGTATAATCTGCGCGTCTTTTTAGCTCTTCGCTGTGCCCGTCAGGCCCTCCGATAACAAAACAGATGTTACTTATTCCCTGTACACCTTTTTTATCTAAAAAGCCTGCCAATTCCCGACTGGTGAACTCTCTACCGTTTTCATCTAATATAACACAGAAAGAATTATCAATTTCTTTCAGGATGTCTTTATCGGTAATGCCATCTTTTAGGTGATTGACTTCAATCTTGTGAAAAGATTGTAATCTTTTCAAATACTCGCCAAAGCCAATTTTTGCAAATTCTAGCTTTGGACTTCCAATTGTGATTATTTTTAAGTTCATAATATATTTAACTCTATCCTAACTTGAATAAATTATCTACGTTGTCTATTACTTGCGATGCCTAAGCTTAACTTTTATAAAATGATTTTTTGCTACACGTCTGAGCTTTTTAAAGGCATGTTTTGTTACGGAGCTAGCCGTGCCATAACCACTTTGATTAACTACGACAACTTTGCCACGAGCTGGCGCAAATAAAATACGTATCAACAATGGCCGTGTCCCTTCATAGGTAATTCTGATACGGGGCAATGTCGGTTCATTTTTGAATAATTCTCTATAATAATTCTCACGCTCAGCGATAACTTTTAATACAGCTTTCTGATCATCTTCGTCGCCAACCACTTTTAATTTAAATACTTCAATCATACAAATTTATATCATACCAATTTAACATCATTCTCAATACCATATTCTATTAGACCTCTTCGGAAACTAACATCTACTGCAATTTTCTATTTTTAGCAAGATTTATTTCAACTTTTCTCAGCTTGACTAAGGCCAGGCTTTCAAAAAGTATTCAATAAATCCTCCTCAAAACTAGCAAATTTCGTAACGAAGCTAGTTTCCGAAGAGGTCTACTAAAGTATATCACCCTATCTTTCCCAAATCAACACAAAAAGACCTCGGAGAGTATTTTAATGCCTAAACCGTCTATACAAAATATTTTTTATCAAAAAGTCGCAACAAAGTTGCGACTTTTATTAATTACTATTTATTGCTTAGTAATTACGCTTTTGTTGTATCTTCGATTTTTCCAGCCTTAGCGTTTGTAGCAACTGACCGCATTCCACATCCAGCTCCTCGCTTAGTAGTATACATTTGACTAGTTCCAATTACTTGGTTGTTTTTAGCCTTAAGCACAAAATGCGCTTTTCCATTTTTAGCTTCTTTTACTTCAAACATTTCTTTGTCTTGAGAATTTTTTGCTACGGAAGCAATTCCATTCTTACAAGCTGCTTTAGTTTTGTATCCTTCTGAGGACATAATTGGTTCTTTATTCTTCGCCACTAGACGAAAACGAAATTCTCCTGCTTTGTCTTTGTAAATTTCAAACATAGTTTTAACTTTACTTATTAATTAAACTTCTTTTACTTTTTTATTATAACATCGAAAAAATATTTAGCAAATACTTTTAAACTTTCTCTGGAGAAAATTTACTCCAAAGCATTTCTATTGTAACACTCTAAAAAATATTGATAAGAAAAAAAGCTGCTCAGAAATGAGTAGCTTTTTTATACATCGTATGTTAACTTTGTATATTAATAGCTTGTTTTTAAAATCAGCTATCGTTTTATGCCTCTATAATTAAAGCCTGTTTAGCAAAGCCTGCAACCTCCTCTTCTGTGGCAGGTGTTAATCTGTTTATGCTACTAGCAGTATAATAACTATTTTCTTCACAAAGAGTTATTGTCATTATGCGCCCACAGCTAAATCCATACTGCCCAAAACTTAATTTTTTCACGGTAAAAATATATTTTATCTTGCCGTTAATCACATATTTAACTTTGTCACCTGGCTGTGTGTTTTTATGTAATTTTTGCCAATTCAATTCAGGCATATAATGGTCAACAACTTCTTGTCTTGTTTTTCCGTGATACCTTTTGCAAACAGGACATTCATATCTATTAATTACTTTGATAGATAAGCTGCCATTAAAAAAATCATTTAACCATTTATTCTTATTTGCCATTTTACTTAGTCTCCTCTGGTGAATTTTTATCTTACTAATTTTTACTAACTATAAATGAACTCCCTCCGTTAGGAGTTTTTAATCCTGCTTATAGTATGTCATTTTTTGTTTTTGTGGTCAAATGAAATAATAAAAAAATCTCCACAGACTGGGTCTGTGGAGATTTTTTTCTTTGTGTATAGTTTTATTTTCTTTTAAAGCCTAATTTTTGTAAGATGATTGCCATAGGGCACCAGCCGGTAATGTCAAAGTTCATGAACATAGCTCCTACAAAAATTGTGAAATATAGAAATTTAATATCGACCTGTAAAGCTAATGTTCCTGAAGCTAGCACGAAAAATCCTCCAACCAAATAAACGGTTCTTTCAATATACCAACTGCCTTTGTCTAATTGATACAGCTTTTCTTTGTTTTTTTGCCCCAGGGCACCCTCTCTTTCTTCGAAATTCACCTTGCACCCCAGGGCACCCTCTCTTTCTTCGAAATTCACCTTGTCTTTTTGTTCTTCCATTGTTTTATTTTTTAATTATTATCTAACTTGTTTCTTAAATTTTTAACAACGAAACAAATTATAACTTTCTACTTTTATTCTCCACAAGCAAAGCTTGTAGAGAATTTTTTCTTGAATCATAAATCATGAATCTTAAATCGTACCCCTCAAGATTAGACTATTCTAAGTTACTGATTTATTGTTCATTATTCACTGCTTCTTGTTCACTGACCACTTCCCAATCGCTTTTTTGGAATCGGTAGTACATAATTGGGAAAATAATTAAAGTTAGGAAAACAGATAAAGATAATCCAAAGATAATTGCCCAGGCAAGTCCAGCCCAAACTGGATCGGAAATAATTGTTAGAGAACCAAAGATTGTTGTTAGGGAGGTTAACATAATTGGTAATAGTCTAGTCTTCCCTGCTTTGATAATGGCTGGCTCAATTTTATAGCCTCGCTCTTTTAATCTATTTAGATATTCTAAATACATTATAGCATTATTTACTACAATTCCCGAGAGCGCAATGGAGCCAATCATACTGGTAGCGTTAAAAAATAATCCCGTGGTTTCTCCTAGGATTGCAAATCCGGGCATTACCCCTACAAAAGAGAATGGGATTGTTCCCATAATTAATAATGGAATAACCAAAGAACGGAAGCGTGCTACCAGCACAAAGTAAATCATCAACAGAGCAACCCCCATGGCAATTCCTAAATCACGGAATACTTCCAGTGTTAACTGCCATTCACCGTCCAACATTACATCCAGGGTTTGCCCAGATTTAATATTTTCATAGGTTACTCCAAACAGATTCCAGTGTGCTAGTTTTGTATCGTCACCGAACGGTTGATATTCTTTTACTAGGTATGTTAGAGTATCAATCATTGCATAGATGACACTTCGTTTTTCCATTTCGGCATAAACGTAATGAGCTCGTATTCTTTCGTCGGAGTAAATTATTGATTCATTGCCCGTAGGTACTTGTTCTACGACACTGAGCAAGGGAATATTTTGTCCAAAGAAATTAGTTAAAGAAATGTTTCCTAGGTCTGCATTTTCATCTCGTTGGTCTTTTTTGGTATGTACCACGATATACTGTTGCTCGGCCTTTCGTAAATCACCATTATCAATTTGATGATACATAGCTATTTGCTCTCCAGCTAATAATCTTCTTAAAGTCATGGCTACATCATAAACACTCAGCCCAGCCCTAGAAGCCTCCTCCTTTTTTACTCGCAGGAGATACTCAGTTGTTGCTTCGTTCTTCGTAGTGTCTACATCTACAACTCCAGCAACATTCATTGTAAATTCTTCAAGTTCTGAAGTAACCTTTAAATTCGCATCCCTGTTGTCACTTTTTACTTTTATTAAGTAAGTAGATAATACTGGTGGTCCTGGTGGATCTTCAATTAACTTAACCTTTACGTCTGGGTATTTTTCCAGAAAACCTAAGAGAGCTGGACGAAGGTCTAACACAATTTTTTCTGAGGTGATATTTCTGGTTTTGTGATGAGTAAGATTTATTTTAAGAGTTGCTTGGTTCTCATTGCGTCGGCCATCAGAACCCTTAAACAATCCATTAAAGTCCACAATCTGTGGTGTCCCCACAAAACTTTGGATGCTAACAGTCTGCTCGGAAGTATTTTCTATTACAAACTTTTCCACATCCCTAACAACTTCATCTGTTTTTTGTAGAGCGGCATACTGAGGCAAGTCTACATAAATATAGAATTGTTCCTTGTCTGCCTTCGGTAGCATTCTAAATTTAACAATTTTCAAAGCGGGAAAAGAAAGTGAGATTAACAAAGCAACTATTACTGTTGTCATAACAACCTTTCTCTTTCCTGAACTTTCTAATAATTTTGCTAAAAATAAACTATACCTTTTTTGTAACCGACCAACAACTCTCAAAAAGATATTTGGCTTTTTTTCCTCAGTATTGGCCTCGACTTGCTTTGCTCTCCCTATTTTAGAAATAATGTTTAATAAATAAGGAATAATTGTCAGAGCAATAATTAGCGAAGAAATTAACGTCAAAGGCACAAAGAATGGAATTGGTCCCATATAGGGTCCCATCATTCCAGTTACAAAAGCCATTGGGATAAAAGCTAGCGTTACAGTGGTGGTGCTCAAGACTAAACCAGCGCCCACTTCGTCAACAGCTTGTCCAATTAATTGAAATTTATTTTCCAAAGGATTTTCTTTCATCAAACGGAAAATATTTTCTACCACCACAATGGCAGCGTCAACTAAAATTCCCAAGGATAAAATCAAAGCAAACAGCGTAATTCTATTAATGCTCTGCCCTGCTAAATTACCAACGCCAAATACTGCTGATAGGGTCAGAGGAATCGAAATTAAAACAATCAAAGCACTTCGCCAACCTAAAAATAGCAGAAGAATAATGGCTACGATAATAATGGCTGAAACTAAATTAGTAGTTAAAGTCATTGTAGCTTCGGCAGCAACCTGTCCTTCATCTCTAACTATGGTGATATTTACATCATTAGGAATAATATTTTTATCTTGCAGACTCTGTAACTCCGCTTCTACGGCCCTGGTAATGCTAGTAGCATTAGTTCCTTTGAGCTTGGAAATGGCAATGAAGGTTGCTTCTTTATCATTGTCTCCTGTCTCCCAAAAACGTATTGTTGATTTTAAATCTCTATTTGTGTAAGAAACTTCTGCAATATCTGATAAATAAACTATACTTTTCTCCTCTTGATTGATAACAATATTTTTTAAGTCATCCACAGTTTCCACTAACCCAATAACCGTTGTTTTATAATTGTTTCCGTCAGTTTCTATTTTCCCAGCAGGAATATACATATTATTTCCACGAATTGTGTCCACAACTCGTTGCAGGGTTAAATTATTTTGAGCAAGTTTAGCTGGATCAATTTCCACTCGTAACTCTTTTTGTTCTCCACCAGTTACCGCTACTACTGAAGTTCCCTGTACTCTTTTAATCTTATCTACCACGTCATAGGCTAAGGATCGCAAGGAAGCCGGTGATAAATTATCGCTGGTTAATCCCAGGGCCATGATTGGTACGTCATCTGGATCAATGGCAATAACTTGAGGGTCGCTAACGCCCATTGGCTTATCACTCATGTTACTTTGGAGTTTTTGAGTCAAGGCAATCTTAGCATTTTCTAAGTCTTCTCCAATAAAGAATTGAGCTACTACTACACTGGCTCCACCATCAAAAGACTGGGACATTATTTTATCTACTGTCGGGATTTCTCGCACTCGGTCTTCCATTTTGCGAGTTACTAATTGGTAGACTTCCTCGCTGCTTGCTCCCGGAAATTCTGTAACGATTTGAAAGGCTGGGGCTGTTATTTCTGGGTTATATTGCTTAGGCATCATCATAAACGACAAGCCTCCCCAAACAAAAATTCCCACAAATGTTAGAATTCCTAACTCCTTATGCCGAAGAAAAAATGTGGCAGCTTTGCCAAAAAAACCTGGTGTGTATTCTTTTTTGTTGTCTTGGTTATTATTCATTATTAGCAATTTACAATTTATCATTTACACTCTCTCCTTCCCTCAAATACTGCTGTCCTTCGATGATGATTTTTTCATCACCATTCAATCCGTCCTTAACTATTACACCATTACTAATAAATTCTCCCAATTCAACTTTTTTCTTTTTGGCTTTTCCATCTTCCACAGTAAATACAAAAGTATCATGATAAACTCGCACAATTGCTTCCTGAGGAATAATTACTTCATTGGTGGCGGTTGTTTTTAGTTGTGGAATTAAAACATCTGCATACTCTCCTAGCTCAAGCGCTTCATTTTTAGGAAGTTCCACCTTGATAATTCCTTTTCTAGTGTGAGTATCTATCATTGGGCTGACTGCTTTTACTTTGGCCTTAATTTTTTCACCATTCTTGGCAACTACCGTAATTTCTTGTCCTACTTCTATACCTTTTAAATAATACCCTTCCACAGAAACTTCAATTTCTTTTACTCTATCATCCACTAGTAAAAGTATTGGCCTTTGGGGTCCAACTAAATCACCAACTTCAACTTTAACCTGGGCAATCACTCCAGCAAAAGGAGCTCTTAAATTTGTATTTCCAGCAACCGTGTTGGCAGCATTCAACTGACTCTGAGCTACATCACGCTGACCCTTAGCAACTTCTACCTGTAATTTATAACCATCTTTAGCAACTTCTACTGACTTTTTAGCCATTTCATAATTTGCCTTGGATTTTCCAATGGCTTCAGCATCACCACTTTCTTTAGCACTTTTGTAAGCATCCTTTGCCAAGTCTTTTCCTTTCTCCGCTTGATGAACCTGTTCATCAAAGAATTTCTTTGTTTTAGAAACTACCTTATCACTAAAATCCACACCTGTTTTAGCGACATTGCTCTGAGCCCAATACTCCCGACCATCTACATAAGCTAATAATTGCCCCTTATAGACTCTTTCACCTATCTCTTTATATAATTTCTGTACTCGTCCTTCGGCCTTGGCAGAAAGATAAACTTCTGTTTGACCCTTAATTATTCCCTGTCGAGTAACCGTATTGCCTTCTGAAATGCAACCCTTAATGTCAATGGTTTTTACTATTTTTTCTGCTTCTTTTTGCTCTTGCTTATTTTTAGCCTCAGCATTATTGAATTGACTGTAGACTAACGCTCCCCCTCCAATGATTGCAATTGATGCAATAATTAATACTTTTTTGTTCATAGTAATATAAATTAATTTTAAGTTTTTCCGCCCTAGGCGAACCAGTCTAGGACTGGAAATTTTATTCGGCACCTACAAAATTACAAATCTGCTACAAATCTACAAATACTAAATCCAAGCGCTCAATTTTAACATTTGTAGATTTGTAGTTATTTTGTAGTTTTGTAGGGCCCGTAATCTTAAATGAATTACTTATTTCTGTGCGCTTCTCACAGTTTTTAAAATTTCCTCCTTCATCTTCTCTAGACTACTTTTGCTCATTTTGCCCTTCTTTACTTCTTTAATATACAAATCAATGTGGTTTTCTAGCATAGCAATGTTTACTGATTTAAGCAAGCCAAT
>JAUZSW010354411.1:0-31901 GCA_034780735.1 Hyalogyrina grasslei
AGAACAATACACCCATGGAACAACTAATACATTACTTTTATCCAAAAGAATTGTAAACAACGCTGGAGGATCTAACAATATAATCAACGACATCAGCAACATTTCTTTTTATTGCAGTACTTGATGGCTTTTTTTTATCACCTCCATAACCATCGTATTCTGGAAAAATATACGAAACATTCACTTCATCAAACACCCGTGTAATAAATGCGACATCACATATGACATTGCCATTGCCGTGATAAAAAATAACAACTGTGTCACTATCCTTTCTGTGCCGATGGTACATACGTGTCTCTCCATGTGTAATAATTTCTGCATGGTAGAGTTCCTCACATGGAGCAAAGGGGCGATCTGGTACAGGAAAAGTAATCCGTTCTTGCATCAGATATATAAAAATACCTCCCGCAACGTATAGCGTTGTGATACTTGCCAACAAGAAACCTATTCTTTTTGTCGTAAAAAATCTCTTCATTCTTTTATTAAATGCCATAAAAAGCTTTGGTATTCCTTGTTGTTGTTCTCATTATTTTTTCTGTAGTCATGTTTTTTAAATTTGCAATACGCTGGGCAACGTATTTCACATACAACGGTTCATTACGCTCTCCTCTGTGTGGTACAGGTGTGAGATACGGAGTATCTGTTTCTATCATCATTTTCTCACGTGAAATCATCTTCACAACATTGCTCATTTCATCATCGTCGCTTTTACTAAATGTCACATTCCCCGTAAAACTAAAGACGACGTTTTCCAATACCAAAAACTTTTTCGTCACTTCTTGATTACCCATATAGCAATGCATCACAAACTGTACATCGCAATAGTCTGCAAGCACATCTACGCAATCAAAGTACGCATCACTCTGTGCAACATCTTCTGGACGACAGTGCACAACGACAGGTATTTTTTTTCTTCTCGCTAACTCAATCTGCGCACGAAATGCTTCCATTTGCCATTGCTTCTGAATATCTGTAATTTTTTCTCCATCATGCGAGAAATAATCCAGTCCAATTTCCCCAATGGCAACGACTTTTTCACTCCCATTAATCATTTCTTCGAGATCATAAAGCGCGTCTTCTAATCTCTCCCGCCGTACTACCGCTGGTACATCAGCACCCAGATCGATCTCCCATTCATCCTTGTGCGAAGCATCCCCGTTAAAGACATGCGGATGTAAACCCACTGTCGCGTAGATATTTTCATATTCCTCAGCCAGATCGACGGCGTCTCGCGATTCACTGACACTCGTCCCGATATTCACGATTGCCTCACCGCCATGATCAAAAAACCGTGCGATCACCTCGTCACGATCCTCATCATACTTTTTATCATGCATATGCGCATGCGCATCAATCATTTTCATATTTATGTAAAACTACCCAACAGCATCATCAGAATCAACTCTAGTTAATCCTTTATGCTCTTCAAAGCACTCAACTAGCTCACTAATGTACTTTGAAACACGTTTAGGATTATTCTCCTGTATAAAAGGAGATATGTCGCGACCGATATTGCTCATATTAATGACTGGTAACTCTAAATTATTCTGTGCATCATCAGATTTAAAAGAATAAGATTTATTTTTTATTTCAACTTCAATAACCTCATCTTTGTTTACACTACCCACATTAAGTGCTGATCTTAAGCTTGGTTGGATCAGTCCTTCCTCTTGTAGTAGCATTAACTCATTATAGGTGATATCAAAAAACCCATTCTTTGCACTTTTATTGCTTATAAAAACAATGCCCTTGCCAGTGGCTATTGATGCAATTTTTTGAAAAATGGTTAATGTTTTCTGAGACATATTTCGAACAAAATCTAATATTTTCAATGAAAATGCCCCTGGCTTTTTCACCTCACCAGCAAGAATTTTTGCCAAAATTATTTGCATATCTTCCTTTGAAATATCTTGAGCTACTTGTAAAAAACGCATGGTCCAATCTTTATCTACAGGATCATCAGAAACTTTTTGTCCTTTCAGTTTCTCGCTGGTACGAGCAATCACATTTTCTAAATTAACTTGCTTATCATATTGTTCCAACGCAAACCTATTGCCAGCCCTCAGCATGATATTTTGCACTTCACTTTCCCCTTCTGCAATTTTGATTATTTCCAATTTTTTAGCTACTGATTCAACTTTACTTATTCTCTCTATCTTTTTTGCATCAAATTCAAAAACGTGATTTCCGACAGTCCCAACACATATACTAACAGTTTCGATTAACTTAGCGAGTGATTTCTCTAATCCAGCTAGATCTTTAATATCCATATAATTCTATTCATAAAAGCTTAGATTCGTTGAAATAAAATTTCTTTTTGACGGGTTTTGAGTTGGGTGAAGATTTTTGCAGAGGTTTGTGGGAGGAAGGGTTCTATGAGTGTGGCGATGATGTGGAGATCTTGAAGGAAACGCTCCATGAGCTCGTTGAATTCTGCTTGTGAGAGTTTGTCATCTTTTTTCTTCAAGCTCCATGGTTGTTTGTCCTCCATAAGCTTGTTGGCATGCTCGACAACCTTCCAAATCTTTTCTAATGCTTTTTTCATCTCAAAAAGCTTCACATCGGATGCAAGAGATTTCTCAATGTCCACTTTTGGCACATCATACTTTATATCATCTGCCAGTGTAATAATGCGACTGAGCAAGTTGCCAAGCCCATTCGCAAGGTCGGCGTTATATTTCGCGTCCATCTTGTCCCACGAGATATCACTATCCTCACCAAATGTACTCTTGGTCAGGAGGAGGTACCGCGTACCATCCACACCGTAGCGCTCTACCATTTCGCTTGGCGCGATGACGTTCCCGATACTTTTACTCATCTTTTGTCCGTCCACACTGATAAACCCGTTAATAAAGATTTGCTTGCTCATCGGGAGATCAGCTGCCAGGAGCATTGCCTGCCACATCGCACCCTGCTGGCGGAGATTATCCTTTCCAGCGATTTGAATCGCACGTGGCACGTCAACTGTGCCCCAGAATTGTGTAAAGTTTTCTGTATCTTCGGGCCATCCAAGTGTCGAGATATAATTGGTCAGCGCATCGAACCACACGTACATCACCTGCGACGCATCACCTGGCACAGGTATCCCCCACGACATCTTTTCTTGCAGACGCGAAATACTAAAATCCTGCAAACCACGCTCTGCAAGTGCAGCGATTTCATTGAGACGCTTCTGCGGATAGACAAAATCTCCCCGCTTCCTGTAATGTATAAGCAGTTTTTCGGTAAACGCGCTAAATTTAAAGAAATAGTTTTCTTCGTCAATCAATTGTAATTCTTTCCTTGGGTGATGTGGACATTCGCCGTGATCAAGCTCACTGTCTGTTTTCTCAAGTTCACACCCCACACAATACTTCACTTGATACTGTTTCTTGTAGATAAAACCATTGGCATCCACACGTCGCCAGAGTTCTTGTGCTGCGGCTTTGTGGTGCTCGTCTGTGGTACGGACAAAATGCGTATAACTCAAATCAAGCATTTCCTTGAGCGCATCAAAATGTGCGGCGTACTCGTCCACATATTTCTGTGGAGCTTTTCCTTCTTCCGTTGCCTTCTCAAGGATTTTTACACCGTGTTCATCTGTACCAGTATTAAAGACCACATCTTGACCAACGGCACGTGCAAAACGCGCCCGTACATCTGCAAGAACAAACTCACTTGCATGTCCTACGTGTGGTGCAGCATTAACATACGGCAATGTCGTCGTAATATAAAATGGTTTTTTTTCTTGTTTCATAACAATATATTCTATCTCACTAAAATAACAAACTCACCCTTTACTTTCTGAGGATTCGTTTCGAAGTAGTCAATGACTATTTCTACAGATCCTCTTTTTATTTCTTCAAACATTTTGGTAAGTTCTCGCCCAAGTACAATCTG
Organism: Hyalogyrina grasslei; assembly: GCA_034780735.1. Lineage (NCBI taxonomy): Eukaryota > Metazoa > Mollusca > Gastropoda > Hyalogyrinidae > Hyalogyrina > Hyalogyrina grasslei. The sequence continues at coordinate 3,880 of JAUZSW010354411.1, forward strand.
TACATCTGGTTTTTTCTCTGCAAGAAGTTTCAAATTTTTCACCACGCGGTGCACACTATCATAATATATGACAGGCACATCTGACGCGATCACTTTTTCAAAAAATGCGTGACGTCCTTTTTTGTGTGGAGGATATGCGAAAAAAAGAAATTTCTGCGTATCAAACCCTGCAACACTGAGGATTGTAGCCACAGCGCTTACTCCAGGAATAGGCACAACCGCAATATCATTTTTTATAGCGACTTCAACAAGTTGATTACCAGGATCACTGACTCCTGGCGTACCAGCATCACTTACATATGCAACATTTTCCCCTGTCACCATCCGCGCAACAAGCGCATCAAGTTTATCACTTTTTGTATGGTGATGAATTGCTATACGCCGCGACTCAATCTCATAATACGTACACAACTTACCCGTTACACGCGTATCCTCGCATGCGATAATATCTACATTTTTTAGTATTTCGACAGCGCGAAATGTGATGTCAGCGAGATTGCCAATTGGTGTCGCAACAATATACAAAACTCCCTGTTTTTCATCCATAACACATCGTATTTTTGACATTACGCAATCTTTCTCTCAAAGACATCTTTGAGAAATAATCCAAGAGCTCCAGCAATAGGAACAGCGAGAAAAAGACCTATAACCCCTGCAATCTTGGCACCCATTAAGAGCGCGAGAATGACAAGGACAGGATTTAGACCTACAGCACGATTCATAATCTTTGGCACAAGAATTTGATTTTCTACCAAATTGATGAGGAGATATCCGAGAGCAATCATTGCAGCGACAAATGTTCCACCAGAAAACCCAATCATAATCGCTGGAATTGCAGAGAGAATTGGTCCAAAATATGGAATAATTTCCAAAAGTCCACCGAGAATTGCAAGTAATGGTGCAAATGGTACACCAAGCATACTCAAAACAATGTAATACAAGATACCCACAAAGACCATTGTTACAAGCTGTCCTGCCATCCACCTTCCAAAACTTTCCTGGATGCGATCAATGAGAGATGCTGTATATTTCTGATGTTGTTGTGGTGTAATTGCAAGAAGTGCCTTTTTTAAGCCATTTTTTTGCAATGACATATAAAAAGACATTGATAAAACTGCTACAAAAGAAATAACGCCCGTCAAAAACCCGACTGTTGTGGAAAATAAATTACTGAGAGATCCTGCAAGACTTGTCCCAATGTCATCATTCGAAAAATTTGCAGCAAGAAATGAATTATTTTGTATAAATGACGCAAGCGTTCCACCGAATTGCTCAGCTTGTGTGGAGAGTGTTGGTACAATAAAAGCAATGAGAGTACCTGCGCCTACAAAGAAAATCATGTACACAAGTGTCACAACAACAGCATGTGAAAAATGAGTCAAGCGCTCACCTTTGTTGATAATCGGATGGAGTGCTGCTGTAATAATAATTGAGACGAAAAAAAGAGCAATTACATCACGAATAACATACAAAAAAGATACCGCTGCGACAACAGCAAGTACACGAAAAATAATATTCATGGAGATATCAATTTTTTGTTCCATAAGCTAAGCCTAGCATAATAGCATGCCCTTGACAAGTCTCTATTTTTTTGATATACTAGCGGTGGTTATTTAAAAAGAGGAGATTATCATGAGTGTCAAAGATTTGATAGATTACGGAGTAATTGGTTTTGTTTTTGGTAGTATATTGGGTATCATTCTAAGTTTCACCTTGGTCAGCATAGACAGAATAGAACCCAATTTAATAGTACCAATAACACTAGGTGTCACGATAGTGTATACCGCTATACTTTTTCTGCTCAAATGGACAGAGAAAAAACTTGACCCCCTTTAACATGATGCACAACCCGCACCCGCATGAGATTTTTTTGAATATATTCAAAAAAATTCTTGTGCGGTTTTTTTTGTGCGTGCACTTTTAAAAAACTCTCATGTACCCACTTGATCACCTTAAAAATGTAAGATTTTTTGAAACGATAATTCATTTTTTTTATGTGGACCGAGTATCGCTAGATTTAATCCTGCGTTTACACAGATATCCTTGGCCATTCGCTGGATTTGTTTTCGTGTCACTTTTTTTACACCTGCACGTAATTCACGTGGCAATCTAATCTCGTTATGGTACATTAGTTGCTCTGCAAAACGTATGGCAATATCATCGCTTGTTTCATAGCCAAATGCTGTCTGCGCTGTAAATCCTGCTTTAGCACGACGTAACTCTTCTTGTGTTACACCACTTTGTGCAATTTTTTTCATTTCACGAAGAATGAGTTTTATTGTCATAAAAACATTTTTATGCTCAACACCAGCATATGCATAAAGCATGCCCGTTTCTCTTTGCAATCCCGTACTCGCGCCAATCGAATACGCAAGTCCTCGTCGCTCACGAATCTCATGGAAAAGACGGCTACTCATACCACCACCAAGAATATCTGACAAAACCGCAAGGACATACCGATCCTTATGCATATATCCATGCGTCCGTACGCCAAGCAAAATGTGTGTCTGATCAGTATTTTTGTACTTAACAACAAATGCTGGAGCTCTTTGTTCATTTGCAAATACTTCAAACGTGGGTTGCTTGCCATCTGGCACGCGCCCAAACTCTGCGCGTAGTTTTGCCAGTACTTTCCCCTGTGGAAAATTACCAGCAACACACACGACGACATTATCAGCACTATAACACCGTGTACGATAATCAATAAAATCCTTACGTCTGAAGCGCATAACATTTTCCTTGCTCCCAAGTGTCTTGCGTCCTAAAGGATGATTTCTATATAACAACTTTTCAAAATGATCATACACGCTTCGTGATGGCATATCTTCATACATACTGATCTCTTGGAGAATTGCACCAGCCTCCTTTTTGATTTCACACGTTGGAAATGTTGCATTCACAAAAAGATCTGCCATAATATCAACTGCTGGCAAAATCTTATCTGTAGCGACTTTTGCATAATATCCTGTTAATGAATCTCCTGTGTACGCATTGTATGCTGCGCCAAGACCGTCTAGTTCTGCACTAATAATCTGCGCACTTTTACGTTTCACCGTCCCTTTAAAAAACATATGCTCCAAAAAATGAGCAAGTCCATTTTCGCACATATTTTCATATCTCGAACCAGTGCCGACAACTGTGACTATCGTAGCTGTCGTCATCTCTTTATTTGGTACGAGGATTACTCGCACACCATTTTTGAATGTGTATTCCTTATAATGCATAATTTTTTATAGAATAGTAATACTTTTGTATCATAACGAATTTCATTAATACTTGTCAAAGTGCCTTGAATAATTCATCACTTTTTGCTACAGTACATACTATGAAAACGATTATCCTCCACAAGGATGGTGCTCACAAAGAACGTGACTATACTCGCACATATTTCACGAAGATTTTTGACGATCTCAATATTCGTGATCTTCGTCCAATTTTTTCACCACTCCAAGTTTCAACGATTCTACCACGTGACAATGCAGTTATCGTTAACATGGGATTTCTCAAATGCATCATCACAACAGACACCGCGTATTTTATCATTCATCGCCATCAAAAGCGAGTCGAAGAGATTATTGAGGAGATCATAAAAAAAAGCACGTCCTCTGAGCATGCATCATTCCTTACGCTAACGCTCGAGCACATCCTTGACGCAAAGCGACTCCAGATACACCAGAAAGTCACAGCAATCGAGAAACGCACAAACGTTATTCTTGCAAAAATTCGAAAGAAATTTTCTGAAAGTGATCTTGAAAATCTCCTCACTACAAAAAAACAAATCTCCAAACTTGCGACACGCAACAAAGAAATTCTCTCTGCCGCAGAAGAGCTCCTTGAAGATGAGGAAGACATTGATAAACTCACAACGCTTAGTGCAACAGGCATGGAGATGGAAATGGAAACAGAAAATGAATTAGAATCTATCCTTGAGAACTTTATTGAACAAATCGAAGATACCGCTGGTCATATTTATCGTATGGGAGAAGACATTGAAGACACAGAGGCGTTTGTAACACTGAAGCTCAATGCACGCAGAACATCAATTATCCGCGCGGACCTCTTCGCGACACTCATAACGCTTATCCTTTCTTTCCTCGCAGTTATCGTCGGACTCTATGGTGTCAATATCCGCAATGGACTTGAAGAAAGTCCAACAGCATTCCATGGACTCATCACATTCCTCATCATCTTTTTTATTATCGGTGGTATGACGACATATATCTACCTCAAGAAAAAACGGCTTTTTTAAGACTTGCTACAAACTGTGTTTTGCTTTATTGATAAGATGTTCTTGATACGTTGTAGAGAAGATAGTCTCACCTCGTGCATTTGGATCAAGATTACTATTGAGAAAAAAGAGGTATTCTGTTTCCTTTGGTGTAATTGCAGCTTCAATTGCTTCCAATGACGGATTGTTAACTGGTCCTGGCGGCAATCCCACATACTTATATGTATTGTATGGTGAATCAATCTCAAGGTCATCTAATGTGTGTTTGACCTCTGGCTTTCCTGTCAAATAATCAATCGTCGCATCACTCCCGAGCGCAATATCTTGATTTAATCTGTTTTGAAAAACACCTGCCACAGTAGGACGTTCCTCACTTTTGTACGACTCTCCCTCAACGATGCTCGCGAGTGTCACAACCTCGTGAAGTGTACGTTCACTCTCCGCAATACGTGTACGTTTCTCTTGTGTTAGACGTTTATCAAATTCTTGTACCATCCGTCGCACGATATCTTTACCTGTTGCATCAAGAAAAAAATCATATGTTTCTGGAAAAAGGTAGCCTTCTAAAGTTGTCACACTTTCAAGAAAAGTAAATTCTCTGCGCAAAGAACTCGGTGGATTTTGTACAATATTGAGGAAATCATCTCCAGGCAAACCGTTTTCCTTGAGAATCTCTGCCATTTTTTGAGCCATCTTTCCTTCTGGAAAAGTAATTCTCACTTCTGTTTTTTTGACCATCTTAGCATCACCTTCCACAAAGATACGTGTCATCTCACCAAGAGATGATCTCTCTGGAATCACATATTCACCGTGTGCAATTTTGCCACGCAATTTCTTTTTCCATGCATAGTAATAAAATGCAATACGAGAATCAAGAAACCCCTGCATTTCCAAATTCTCACCAACAGCAATAATATTTTGTCCTGGTGCAATGACAAAGTCCTGTGCATGATAATTACGTGATGTGAGTGTCATCACATAATAATCAAAGACACTAAAAACAATTGCAATAAATGCAATACCGATCAAAATTTTCTTCATACATACAAAAACAAAAAAATTACGCTGGCAGAAAACTTATACTATCATAATTTTCCTGATTAAGTTCGCCTTGTTCACCTTTTTTCTGCAAAAATGCAACATGATTATCTACGGGTTTTACAATCACGCCACCATCTACAAGATGTTGAGAAAAATCACACGACGCAAGGACGGGATTAATAACGATAATACGGTCAAACTTTTGATCCAAAAAGATATCATCGCACCCTGCGATGACGTGTGTATCAACAACATGGTCACGTTCGATAAAATGAAATTTACCCATATTTTTTATCATTTCTTCTTGCATTGTTGTAACGAGATCAACCGACGTTACATGACCACTTGCACTCACAATATAGCTAAGAAGAGCACTTACCCAACCACCACCAAATCCTGCAACAAGAATTGCTTGTCCACGTATTGGTGCGAGAAGTTCAATCATAAAAGCAATCACGGATGGCGCTGGCACCATCTGCCCCTTACCAATAGAAATTGGGATATCATGCTCTGATGCATCACGCATATTTGATGGAACAAATTCACGTCGTGAAATTTCAGAAAAAGCATCAATAATTAAATCCGTCTTGAGATATCCATTTTGGATGAGTTGATTTGCAAGTTTGTTCATAAATTCGTAATGAGTATCAATACTTATTCACCAATAACGCGAATGATGAGATTACGCGACCGTGCGCCATCAAAATCAACAGCAAAGATGCTTTGCAAATCGGTCAAAAGCATCTTTCCACCACTGATAGGGATTGTTTCACTTGTCCCCAAAAGAAGCGCTTTGCAATGCGAATGTCCATTGCTTCGCCCATCAGCATCACGATCACGACGCAATTCAAAAAGATCATGAGAGTACTGATCATCAACAGGTACGAGACGATAAAGTACGCGCATAAAATCCTGCAAGAGCATTGGCTCATTGTGATTGATTGTAATACTCATTGTGGTGTGTGGCGCATATACCAAAACAGAACCCTCTCGAAAGCTACTTTTTTCAACACACTCTGCAACGCGCTCTGTGATATCTATGAATTCAATTTGTGTTGTGCTCTCAACTGTAATTTCTTCTTTATAGTAAGCCATAAATTTATTTTTGTGATTTTATGTACTTGTAGTATACCACACTACTATGCACCGTGCCTTCGTGCGCGCAGCTCATATTCATTAAGTGCCACTTTAAAGGCGACTGTGTCAAAATCGGGAAAGTGTTTGTCTGTAAAATATAATTGTGCATTTGCAATATCCCACATCATAAATCCGACACTCATATGCGGTTCCCCACCTGTCCGTATCAAATAGTCTACTGGTGGCAAATCTCGTGTCATAAGATTTTTTTTCAAAACTGAGCCTGTCACATCATCACCTTCTATACCAGAATCAACAATGTGCTGTACTGCACGCACCATCTCATCATCACCACTATATGCCAAGAAAATTGTGATATGAAAACGATCATATTTCTGTGTTTTATCTATAAGTGTATTGATTTTTTTTATAAGCATTTTTGGAAATTGTTCACGCCACCTGCCGATAATATGTACACACACTTCATCCTCAACAATCATCTGATCTTGTATCAATCGCTCAATCTGCTCTTCATAAATACGAAGTAATGCTTGACGCTCCATAAGAGGACGTTTCTTCATATTTGCGATAGAAGATCCCCATACGGAAACATATCGTATATTTTCTTTGCGTGCATATGTAAGAATTTCTTCAACACGCCGTGCGCCGATTTCGTGACCTTCCCATGGCTTTTTACCATTTTCTTTTGCCCACCGACGATTACCATCAGGGATGATGACAACATGTTGTGGCGTGATATCATGCATACACAAAAATTTATTTTATCAATTAATGCTCACGATGACGCAAGTACGCTATCAACCCATCAAAAAAATTCGTTGCTCTACGCGGCATCTCAATCTTTGTGATATATTTTGAGGCTGTAGTAAGATACTCTTCCATCTCATTGTAGACACTCTCATAAGCACCTGTCTCATGCAAAACCGTACGAAAAAGCTGTACTTCTTTGGTAGTAATATCTGCCTTACCTAGGAGATGATCCAGCACTTTCTTTTGCGCCTTTGTCGCATTTTTGTATGCACGTACAACAAGAAGCGTGACTTTTCCTTCTGCAATATCAGATCCGACGGGTTTTCCTGTTTTCTTACTTGCGCCATAGATGCCAATGATGTCATCTTGCAATTGGAATGCGATGCCCAAAGGTACAGCAAACGTACTGATTTGCGCGCAAAAGGCATTATCTTCTCCTGCAAGGATAGCGCCTAACTGCAAGGGACCTTCAAATGTATAGCGTGCTGTTTTGTTGGTATACATTGTAAAAATCTCTTGTTCTGTGGCATGTTGTTTGTACTCCATGATAACATCCTGCATCTCGCCTAATGCTGTGTGCCCCACGATTGATTGTAACTTTTGCATTGCGAGTATAATTTTCTCAGGTGGAAATTCTACGCTAAACAGAACATCATTGCCAAGCGCATACGCAAAATCTCCTGCAATAATACCAATGCTTATACCAAAGTGATCAGCATCCTTTGATTTATAAAGATGCTGTGCATGCCCACGGTATTTTGCATGAATTGTCTTTACGCCGTGGCGCATATCATCACGGTCAATAATATCATCATGCATCAAGAGAAATGTATGGATAAGTTCAATACTAATTGATGCACGTATGATACGCTTATTGATGCGCCCTCCAGCAAGCAAATAACCATATTGCATCATTGCAGGACGAATTCGTTTACCACCCGACAAAATCATTTTTTTTGTATACATCAACATTTCCCTTATCGCACGATCTTCTGTATCAACCTCAGCCATTACATCATCAAGATATGATGTAATTTCTCTGTCTACAGCAGTTTTGATTTGTTGTAACTCATGTGAAATATCCATATAATAGGAATCAGAAGTTTATCATTACGTCATTGCCATGATTATACCACTAAAATACATAAAAAACCATTGCACGTATACATTATAAGGACGTCGCACAAAGCATCATACAAAGACAATTCTACCAAAAAATCACCTAACAATTTTAAGAACTGGGATGCTATATCCTTAACTTTGAGATGAAATATCGTTCTTTTTCAAAAATTTCACAATCTTGCTGCGAACACACTTCTTTTGCGACAATTTACCACGTATCCCTTTTACATTTTTGACATAATACTTACAGATTGCTGGTACATCGTAGATTAAATACATGCTCTTATAACGTAAAATAATTTCAAATAAACTATATGCAATAAGCTACTTAGATACTTGTTCGAATATGTTATAATAATGTTATGAAAAAATTTATTACTATCACTCTTGTCATCATTCTTGTTGTTAGTGGTCTTTGGTGGTTTTTCAAGGGACGTTCAGTGGAACCGCCAGAATCTGTGATGCCAAAAAATACCGATATTGCTACAACAATCAGTGTCAACGCGACCTATACACCAGAAAAGTATGCACATATATCTGCAGAAACACCAGCAAAAATCGCGTGGGTCGGTGTCGACATAGGTGATAGTGTCACGGTGGGACAGACGCTTGTACGTCTCGACCGTGCATCTCTCAACGCACGAATCCGTAGTGCACAACTTGGGGTAGAACGTGCTGAATTGGTAGAACAAGAATCACGACGAAAGTCAAGTCACATGAGCAGTAAGCAAATTCTCGGTCTCAAAAAAGCATCTGAACAAGCACGACAAAATCTCAATGAAGTCTATGCGATGACTGCAAAGACAAACCTTACAACACCTCTCTCTGGTATCATTACAGTCATGAATGCCCGTATGGGTGAAATCGTTGGTGGCACGCTCGTACGCATTATTGATCCTAAAAGCCTTTCCGTAGAAGCTTTCGTATCAGAAACTGACATCGTCTCTATGCAAGTCGGGCAAGATGCAACAATCGAATTTGATGCCCTTAATAATACACATTTCGATGCTACAATTTCACATATTGACCCCGAAGCAATATCCATTCAGGATGTTATTTATTTCCGTACACTTTTTACACTAGATAACACAACCACGCAAATACGCCCAGGTATGACAGGCGACATCGAAATCACCATTGCACAAAAGGACAACGCGCTGACAATTCCCATTCGTTTCATCCGTCGTGATGATACAGGAACATACGTCTCCGTAAAAGAGCCAAATGAAGATTTCTATACAAAACGATATGTCACAACTGGCATCGAGAGTGATGATGGCCTCGTCGAAATCATAGAAGGCATCAGCGCCAACACACGCATCTATGCGATTCATGAAGAAGAATAAATACTATGACTGAACATCCACTCATCCAAACGACAAATCTCGGCAAAGCATATACGACTGGTGGCATCACAACACACGCACTCAGGGATGCAACATGCACCATCACAAAAGGTGAATTTGTATCAATCATGGGTCCTAGTGGCAGTGGGAAGTCAACACTTATGCATTTGTTAAGTTTTCTTGATAATCCATCCTCTGGCTCATATCTCTACAAGGGTCGTAATACGAAAACAATTACACCGCTTGAACTTGCGCGTTTACGTAACCAAGAAATCGGTTTCATATTTCAAGCGTTTAACCTCCTTCCCGGTGTCAGCGTCTACGATAATGTCGAACTCCCTCTCTTGTATGACTTTTATACAAAAGGACACAACAAAAAAAAGACGCATGATGAGCGTGTTCTGCGTGCGCTTAAAAGTGTTGGTCTCACGCACCGCAAAAACCACAAGACAGAACAACTCTCTGGTGGCGAAAAACAACGCGTTGCGATTGCGCGTGCACTCGTCAACAATCCGACACTTATATTTGCTGATGAACCGACAGGAAATCTTGACTCCATAGCAGGCAATCATGTCATGCAGACACTACAAGATCTCTGTGATAACGGTCATACAATTGTCCTCGTTACCCATGAACAAGCAACTGCACGGCACGGCACACGTATTCTCACTCTTGTAGATGGTGTTCTCACAGGGGACAGCCCCGTTACCAATCGTCATATCGCACGTGATAATGATACTTTAAAAAAGTAGTTCTATGTTTGGTGCACTTTCCCTTTCCTTACGCATGACGTGGCAAAATTTCGTGATTGCAAAACTACGGTCTTTTTTGACGGTTCTTGGCATCATGATTGGTATTGCGGCTATCTTTATTGTCATGAGCGTCGGTTCCAGCGCACAAAATATACTCCTCAACCAGATTCGATCAATCGGATCCAATTTGATTGCTATCCTCCCTGGTGCAACTTCTGAAAACGGCACGCCTGCAAGCGCTCTTGGCATCACTGTTACAACGCTTACAAATGATGACGTCAAAGTGCTTCGCAACCCCAATGCATTTCCTCATATCATAGTCGCCTCTAGCTATGTCACAGCAAAGAAAAATATCCATCACAGAAATGCAAAAATCAATGCTACAGTGCAAGGTGTTTCTTATGCGATGCCTCGCGTCGAAGGAATTTCTCTCACGCAAGGACGCTGGTTTGATGAAAATGAAGAGGATCGTAACGCGCGATTTGCAATCATTGGTGCACAAGTTGCAAAAGATCTCTTTGATCAAAAAAATCCACAAGGTGAGCCAATTACAATCGGCAAAAATATATTCCGTGTCATCGGCGTCATAGAAGAACGTGGTGCCACATTTGCTGGTAATTATGACGAAACGATTTATGTTCCTCTCTCGACGGCACAAGACTCCATCCTAGGCATTGATTACATCAACTTTGCACGATTACGTGTCGATGCTGAGGAAAATATTCCTCGTGTTGAGCGAAATGTTAATGCACTCCTCAAATCACGTCATCGTATTGCATCAGATGAGGACGGTGACTTTTCTATTCGAAATATCGCATCTGCGCTTGATACACTCTCCAACATTACCAATGTCATAAAATACTTTCTCATTGCTGTTGCGGCAATTGCGCTCCTTGTTGGTGGTATCGGTGTGATGAACATGATGCTCATCACACTCCATCGCCGTGTGCATGAAATCGGGTTGCGCAAGGCTCTCGGCGCACGCTCACGAGACATTGCTATGCAATTTTTAGTAGAGTCAATTATTATTGCATTCCTCGGCGGTCTCATCGGTATCATATGTGGTATCGGTATTGTGATATTAGTTGCCTTCATTGCACAAACCAACGGAATCGCATGGGACATTGTCTTGCAATGGCAGTTTTTTGCCATTTCCTTTAGTATTGCCATTTTGACAGGTCTTCTCTTTGGTATCTACCCAGCATTCAAAGCATCTCGTATAAGTCCTATGGAAGCACTTCGCTATGAATAAACAATATCACAACAATCCTAAAGAAAAGAACTTGACACCAAGGAAATTTTCTTTTCCTGTACTTCCCTTTGGTGGCAATAATATCAGCTACTATTTTCATATCGTTAAACTCGCAACGGACACCATGTTTCGCCAGCTTGGACGCACACTTCTCACACTCCTTGGCATTATCGTGAGTATCATGGCAATTATGTTGGTTATGGCAATGGGTACCAACGTTGAGCATTATGTCAACGATCAGGTGGCAGGATTTGGCTCTGACACAATTCAAATTGAGATTTCAACACCTGGGACCGATCACGTCTCAACTGAAAATATGGCAAATATCAGCATGGGTGTACAGATTACAACACTCACAGAAAAAGATATGGAAGCCCTGGCACGTCATCCCCATGTCATTGCTGTTAATCCTGGACTAATTGGGCAAACACGTTTATCTCACAACAACATCTCTCTCCATGCCACACTCCTCGGTGCTGGCGCTGATACACTCATTGTAGATCCTGGTGCAAAAATTTCTCATGGACGATTCTTCAATGAAACAGAAGTCGACGCATCGGCACAGGTTATCGTAATGGGCTCAAAAATTGCACATGATATCTTTGGTTTCACCGATGCCGTCGGTAAGCGCATACACGTTGGTGACACGACGTACCGTGTCATCGGCGTCATGGAAGAACGTGGCTCTACATTTGGCATTTCATATGATGATTTTACATATATCCCTTATACAACACTCCAGAAAAAAATCCTCGGCATCAAACATCTTTCTTTCATCACTGTCAAATCTGATGGCGAACAGCATCTTGATGCAACTGCTGCAGACATCAATGCCATTTTGCAAATGCGACATAACATAGATAATTCCAAAGATGAAGACTTTGCTGTTACGACAATCAAAGAAGCACAAGAAATGATTAGTAACATTTTTGGCATGCTCACAATCCTCCTTGGTGCACTTGCAAGTATCTCCATCATCGTAGGAGGTGTTGGCATCATGAACATGATGCTCATGAGTGTCGAAGAACGTACAAAAGAAATCGGGTTGCGCAAGGCACTTGGCGCACGCTCCAAAGATATTCTCTGGCAGTTTCTTGCAGAATCTGTCATCATTGCACTCTTTGCAGCGCTTATCGGAATTGTACTTGCGAGCATCATCCTCATGGTTGTTGCTTACGGCATCAATGCGCAAGGCTTTGCATTTGACCTCATTATCCCATTCAATGCTGTTTTTACGTCAATTGCATTCTCGTTTATTGCTGGTGTACTCTTTGGTGTCTACCCTGCACGCACAGCTTCCCGCGTTCACCCCATCACCGCAATGAATGGATAATCTCATCCAAAGAAACAAAGATGACATGATTTTTAAAAGAAAAATCCAGTACATCATTTGATATACTGGATAGTTTGGTTGTGTTTTTTTATTTCAAGGAAGAAACATGCCGCGAAGCATAAAGAATATCGTAGCCGCCAAAATACCTGACGCAGGGACCGTAATGACCCATGCAGCAGAAATTTTGTACAAGGCATCACGCTTCACAAGCTGTTCACTATATTTACGCTTCAAGATTTTACGTTCTTTCTTGGTAAGGTTTGCTGGCGCTTCATGTCTCTTGAGCTCCTCAAGCATGCGCTTTCTTTCATCAAGATTTGCTAATTGAAAATCACTGAGATATCCCTCAACAACTATACGATCAGATCCTTGGTGATGGCTCTCTATAAGATTGATCATATTTTTATAATCAGCCTTAATATACTCTCGTAAAAAACCGATGCCAAAGACAGCTCCCACAGCAATATGCGTTGATGAAACAGGAAGTCCCATCTGACTCGCAATGATAACTGTGATTGCTGCAGCAAGCGCGATACAAAAGGCACGCATTTGATCCAATTCTGTGATTTCACTTCCCACAGTACGAATCAACTTTGGCCCATAAAGCGCAAGCCCGACAACGATACCGAGTGCACCGATAACCATAACCCAAATTGGAATCGCTGCCTTTGCAGGTATTCCATGCGTACTCACCGTATCGATAATTGCCGCCAATGGTCCAATTGCATTTGCAACATCGTTTGCACCATGCGCAAAACTCAAAAGTGCCACGCCGAAAATCAACGGACGGTTAAAGAGCACATTTACAGACGCTTTATCATTGACAAGTCTCCTTTTTTTGATTGCGCGCCGTACTAAGACAACAGCAACGAAATACATAAGAATAGCGCAAATAGAACCAATCAGCGATGCAACACCAAACTCCACTTTCCAGATTTTTTTCAATCCTTTGAGGATGATATATGTCGCAAAAACCCACGTCATGACGGCAATCAAGATTGGAACAATTCTCTGTGCTGCCTTCAACATATCCTTACGATACGTGATGGTTCTCTTTATAAAATAAAGAAATCCTGCCGCGATAATCCCACCAAGTACTGGTGAAATAACCCAACTTGCAGCAATTTGTCCCATCTTTGCCCAATTAACGATATCTACACTACCTGCTGCTACAATACCAGCACCAAGAACACCTCCTACAATTGAATGTGTAGTTGACACAGGCGCACCAACAGACGTTGCAATATTAAGCCAGATACCGCCTGCCAAAAGCGCTGCCATCATCAACCAGATAAATGTCGTACCATCCTTGATTAAATCTGGATTGATAATACCTTTTTTCACTGTACTTACAACATCACCGCCAGCAATAAGAGCGCCACTTGCTTCAAATATGGCAGCAATTACAATTGCACCACCAAGTGTGAGCGCACTTGAGCCGACTGCCGGACCTACATTATTTGCCACATCATTGGCACCTATGTTCATTGCCATGTAACCAGCAAAAATCGCCGCAACAATTGCGTACATACTGTCCGTATAGTTTTGCACGATCATATAGACAATTGTAAGCACTCCTATCCCAACGAGTATTCGTCGATCAACATACACACTAGCAGCTCGTGACTTATCCCTTGCTGCCAACATTTGTTTTAACTCTCCCATTTCTTTTCTCCTGTAACGATAAAAAACACGTGACAAATTGTCACGCTCTTTCCAAATGTAAAAAAACTAGTTCTGTGTTCACTTCTGAACACCTGTACACCATACACCTACAATGACTTTATGTCAAGACCAATCTCTATAAAGTTCAAGGCGTGTCACACATTGACAATTTCTACAAATAATATATAATATCTTTGTATTATCGTACCTTACAAACTATTGGAGCGTACTCATGAAAATATATTACACAACCTTTTCAGATGGCACTGAAAAATCACTCATGTTTCTAACACATGTGTTACGTCATCTTAGTAAACCCACAAAACACAACATTCTGGTTACGCAAGAAGGTGTCAGTAGAGACAACCTGCCTTTTTTGCAAAATTACATTATATATAATGACGAGCAAAAAAAACCACCTTCACTTTCGCAAATTGCATCGTATATGAAAATGATTATCGGCAAAAATTACGCAGATGTAAAAATTATCGTCATTGCCGAACAGCGTTATGTATATCGTTGCATTCATGAATTACGATGTGTTCTCCCAGAAATTGAACTGTCTACTGTCAATGCACAATCAAAACCACAACGACGTGACTATCGAGGCATACGAATACACCAATAAACACTTTTCAAAAAACCACATTGCCATGACATATTTGTCATGGCAATTTTTTAAAAATAGTAAAAACAATAATACTTGCAATAGAAATGATACTAGGTAATCTAATACTCATAACATACTACCTTATACCTCGCGATTAAATATTCCTTGAAAAAATATGTTTTCTTCGCTATACTAGGGACATTACACACGGAATCATAGATTATGCCCATTAACCAAAAATATACAAAACCGTACAACTTTGCACAAACAGAAGAAGCTACGTATAACGTATGGGAAAATTCTGGATACTTCAATCCTGACAACCTCCCTGGCACACGCACAGAGACATTTTCGATGGTTTTGCCGCCACCAAATGTCACTGGCAAGTTACACCTTGGTCACGCTGATATGCTCACGATAGAAGATGCTATAGTGCGATTCCAGCGTATGCGTGGCAAGGCAACACTGTGGCTCCCTGGCACCGACCATGCAGCAATTGCTACGCAGACAAAAGTGGAAAAACTCCTCGCCAAAGAAAAGATACGAAAAAACGATCTTGGACGAGAAAAATTCCTTGCGCGTGTCAATGATTTTGCAATGGATGCACAATCCACAATTATTGCACAGACCAAAAAGATGGGGTCTTCACTTGATTGGAGTCGCCTTGCCTTTACACTTGATAATGAACGGAGTATTGCTGTCAATACAGCATTTAAACGCATGTATGATGATCGCCTCATTTACCGCGATTACAAGATTATCAACTGGGACCCCAAAGGACAAACTGTTATCTCTGATGATGAGATCGTCTATCAAGAACGTGAAGCGATATTTTATACATTTACCTACGGCAAAGACTTCCCTATTGCGATATCAACAACACGCCCTGAGACAAAAGTTGGTGATACTGCTGTTGCTGTCCACCCTGAGGATGCACGTTACAAAAAATACATCGGCAAAAAATACGCACTAGAATTTGCAGGCGCACATATCACTATTATTGTTGTGGCTGACGAACACGTTGATCCAAAATTTGGAACAGGCGCTCTCGGTGTCACGCCCGCACATTCACAAGCTGACTGGGAAATCGCAGAGCGTCATGATCTTGAAGTACGCCAAGTAATCAATGAATACGCCAAAATGGAAAACTGCGGAGCACTTCTTGATGGTAAAAAAGTACTTGCTGCGCGTGAATGTGTCGTTGATTGGCTTCATGAAAATGACCTCCTAATAAAAGAGGAGCTTCTTAACCAAAATGTCTCTACTGCAGAACGTAGTGGTGCAATCATTGAGCCACTTCCAAAAGTACAATGGTTTATAGATGTAAATAAAAAAATTGCACTCGGGCAAAATCAAATTGGTATTCCTGAAAATAAAGAAATGTCTCTCAAAGAGTTGATGTCACATGTCGTCAATACTAATCATATCAACATTGTGCCAGATCGTTTCATAAAAATCTATAATCATTGGATTGATAATCTCCATGATTGGGCAATCTCACGACAAATCTGGTATGGTCATCAAATTCCCATCTGGTACAAAAATAAAGGCACAAGCGCGGAAGAAGTGTATTGTGACATAAAAGCACCTACAGGTGATGATTGGCATCGTGAAGAAGATGTCCTTGATACATGGTTCTCCTCTGGTCTTTGGACATTTTCTACACTTGGTTGGCCCAAAGAGACCTCTGACATGAAACGATTTCATCCTACTGACATACTCGAAACGGGCCATGACATCATCTTCTTTTGGGTTGCTCGCATGATTCTCATGACGACATACCTCACAGGTACCATTCCTTTTAAAACTGTCTATCTTCATGGACTTATCCGTGACAAAAAAAACCAAAAACTCTCCAAGTCTCTCGGCAATGCCATTGACCCGCTTGATATGATTGACAAATACGGCACGGACGCACTCCGTATGTCACTCATTGTCGGCGTTGCGCCAGGACAAGATGTGAAGTTCGATGAAGCCAAGGTACGTGCCTACAAAAAATTTGCAAATAAGCTATGGAACATCGCACGCTTCATCTATACCAATACGGAAGATTTTGCTTATGATGATTTTGATGAAAGCGTGCTTGATGAGACACAACGAAAAATCCTTGCAGACCTCATGGTGCTCAAAAAAACGCTGACACAAGAATATGAAGACTATAAGTTCTATATTGTTTCAGAAAAAATCTATCACTACATCTGGCATGAAGTAGCTAGCACAATCCTTGAAAGCGTCAAAGATTCAGTCACATCGGAGCACAAAAATACTGGTAATCAGTATATTCTTCTCACTATACTTGAAACATCGCTCAAACTCCTCCATCCACTCATGCCATTTATCACCGAAGAAATCTGGAAAGATTTCCCAAAAAAGAAAAAAGATCTCCTCATCGTTGAGCGATGGTAAAACCCGATATGCCTTATATTATATTTACAATTTTTGGGATGCTTTCCGCATTTACTGCATTGATTGTGCAAGCATTTACCCTCTTTGTTTATCAATTTGTGACACAAAGCAATGTCACGACTCATTATCTTGTACAAGAGGAAATCGCCTTTCCTATACTTGCAATTGTGATAGCAAGTATCATCGAAGAAGTTCTCCGTATAACCTTAATTTTCCACGGATTTCGCCTCACGAAAGGTATTCGCAGACCACTGCTCTATGGACTTCTTTTTGGGCTTGGATTTGTCCTTGTTGAGGTTGGTCTCTTTTTCTCACGAGGTATCAATGACATAAGCATCCATCCTACACTGTTTACATCCGCATTACTACATCTTTTTTTGAGCAGTTTCACTGCTATTTTCCTTGCACGTGGATATAGCATCGGACGTTTACTAGATATCTTTATATTCACTACACTTATCCACAGTAGTTACAACATTGCACTCTCAATCCTCTATCAGTAGTCCACAACATCACTTGCATATTCGTTACACATCCCGTATAATAAAAGTACAATAGTTAAAACTAACGCTTTGATATTATGAAAGAAAAACGATCATTTCTCGATAAGTTTACTGGATCTCGTGCAATGGAAAATGATGCTCCCTTGCAACAACAGGCTACGCAAATGCCTGTCTATAGCGATGATGCGGAGCAAGAAACGCCTATGAATGTACAAAATAAACCTGCAGAAGACACACAGTGGCAACAAGAAGAATCTCAAGATATTGAGGGACAACTCACGATTGACGTCTATCAAACAGACAACGACATTGTCATCAAGTCAACGATTGCTGGCGTCAAACCAGAGCACCTTGATGTCTCCATCAACAATGACATGATTACAATCAAAGGTGAACGTATCCAAGAGGATGAAGTTTCTGATGAAAATTACTACTACCAAGAATGTTATTGGGGCTCTTTCTCACGATCACTAGTTTTACCAACAGATGTAATTGTTGATAAGATTGATGCAACGCTCAAGAATGGTATCCTTACTGTACGTCTTCCAAAAGCTGACACAACCAAAGCAAAAAAGATTCAGGTACGTGGCTTCTAAACAATGCTTCGCAATTCCGTCTACGCTAAAAATAGGAAGGGCTTCGCATGCCTTTCCTATTTTGTATCTTATAACGATTTATCATGACCCTACGATTACTCTCACATACAGCTATCCTTTCAACGATTGTCATGACATCAGCATTTTCAGCACATAAAGTTTTTGCACAATTTCACGAAAAGCCACTCACTATTACTGTCGGATCTCATACGGAAACTATCCCCATAGATGTACTCAAAGACTGGCAAGTTGTACAGCCATACCTTGCAATTGATCAAACTAAACTTTCGCAAGGCGAAAACTATTCTTTTTGTCCATCACATCGTCGCCCCTGTTTTCTTCGTGTCACAACACGCGAACGATCACATATCACAATCAAAAAACAGTTTTTTTATGACACTATTAAAATAGGAACATTTTTAGAAATACTTAGCAAAGACTTAGATATTGATCCTGTCAATGCTTCGCTCGGCGTACGTGATGATAAAGTCATCGTCCTCACGCCTCATCAAAATGGGATGGTTATTGATGCTGACAATGCTATCAAAGACCTTACAGATGCGCTCAAGACAGACAAATCTCACATCAAACTCCCCTTTGCTAAGCGTTTCGCAACCGTTCGCGCTGACAATCTCAAAGAGCTTGGTCTCATTGAATTAATTGGTGAAGGACGTAGTGATTTCCATGGATCAACACCGAGTCGTATCCACAATATCCGAACAGCATCATCAAAGTTTAACAATCTTCTCATTGCACCAGGCGAAACATTCTCTTTTGTAAAAAATCTCGGTGCCGTCGACGGTACAACTGGTTACAAAAAAGAACTTGTTATCCGAGATCACAAAACGATAGCAGAATACGGTGGTGGTATCTGTCAGGTCTCAACAACTGTTTTTCGTGGAGCAATTTTGACTGGAATGAAAATTATAGAGAGGCGTAATCATTCATACCCTGTCAAATATTATGCACCAATGGGCTTTGATGCAACAATCTATCTCCCTGCGCCAGATATGAAGTTTCAAAATAATACCAGCCATCATATTCTCCTCAATACAACAATTGAAGGTACGGAGCTTGTCTTTCGCTACTACGGAACAAAGGACGGACGCACTGTCATAATGAATGGTCCCCATGTTACAGAGCGTGGACATGATGGATCTGCAAAAACATACTTTACACAAAAGGTAACCGATGCAAATGGTACACTCATCATTGATGATTATTTTTCAAGTGTTTATAAGTCACCAAAAGCTTATCCAAAAGTTGGTGATACAAGTATTGGCAAAATCACAGCAAAACCATCTGATTGGTCTAAAAAACAATGGAAATCTTATAAAAAAACAAGTGGACTCTAAAAAATACTCACATGCAAGAGATTATCTTGCAGTCGAAGTTTGCCACGCATTTGTTCCTCTGGAAAAAAGTGATTATGTTCTTTTTGTAGAAGATTATTCGCACACTTTTGCACTACACCACACAAACAGCACAATTTGGCTCACACGTTTTTATGATGATATACCTGCAATGCCATGGCCTCCACAAGGTAAAATTTATGATGTCATTTTTGTGCGTCTTCAAAAATCACACGAACGTTTTGATTTTCTATTGCGTGCGCTTCAAACAGTTTCTCATACAACAACAAAGGTCTATGTCTATGGGTTTAATGATGAAGGTATCAAAGGCGCAAAAAAAAAGATGTCGGATTTCTATGGCAACAGTATGACCATTGGTTTCAAAAAACACTGTCGTGTCATCATGTCTCTATCTAAAAATACCCAAAAAAAACAACTTCTCCTCACAAATTTTATATACAAAAAAGAAATTTCCTACGAAAATACACTCTACCCGATTTCATATTTACCTGGCATGTTTGCGGCTGGCACACTCGACGCTGGCACAAAACTCCTACTCGATGCCACTATCACACGTCTCTCGCAACAATCTCGTATTCTTGACTTTGCGTGCGGCAGTGGCATCATTGCAAAAATCCTTCATTCTTACCACAAAGTAGACTTTGACCTCCTCGACAATGACACTCTCTCCTTGGAGATGGCAAAAAAAAATTGCGCAGACTTTGGTAAAGACTACTATCTCTCTGATACTATTCAAATTACACAAGAATACAATCTCATCATATCTAATCCTCCCATGCACACAGAAAAAGATGAGCATACTACCATCATCGAAGATCTCATCAGAACCGCACCAAAGTACCTTCTATCTCATGGAGAGCTCATCATTGTCGTTCAATCACGTCTCAAGCTAGACTCTCTCTTTGCACAAGCATTCTCGTCATATAGCATCATCACAGAAACGCCCCAATACAAGATTTGGCAAGGACTAAAGTAGTCTTTTATTTCTCTACTCTCTATAAGTACTTTAGTGTAGTATTGATAATGGTATAAATATATACTATAAAGTATATGCGATTATAAAAGCACCAAAGAATGGGTACAGTGAGAAATATTCATTTAGCAAATAGTGCAGTTACTACTCTTGTAGCAGTAGTAACAGGAATCATCTTTGCGAGTATTGACGTATCAGCGTTGATATAGTTTGAGTGAGAAAAGACATTTATCCCTCTTATCTGGACATTTTTTTGCTACACCAGTGATCTTTGGCAGTAGCATCATCTTTCTATTTATCTTTGGGGTCATTGCTATGAAAAGTACAGACTTCTTCCAAAAAAACAGCTGGTTTTTTTGGAAGTTTTATCGTGCATTGGCCTATGGGCTGGTCGATCAGAAACCACAAGATAGTCTTCTATCGCAGGATACATACATACATCTACATTACTATGGCTTTTTTACTATATAAAATATATCTTTATTTGCCACCTCTTTATATCAAAGTATACAGCTACCCACATCACACGAAATTTATACAGTACAACCACATAAGAACTCTACTATTTTATCAATCTTGTACCTCGGGAGGGACTCGAACCCCCGACCGACGGGATAGAAGCCCGCTGCTCTAATCCGCTGAGCTACCGAGGCATACAATAAAAAGTGCGCCTACATGACAAAGCATCGCATTATAGCGACGCTTTGTCATATGATACGATGCCATTTGTGCGCCGTGAGGGATTTGAACCCCCGACCGTTTGGTTAAGAGCCAACTGCTCTACCAACTGAGCTAACGGCGCAAATGTATCCCTATGCAAAAGACTTACATCCTACATTGCACATAATGACAGTATAGCGAAAAATAATAGCTATGTCAACGCTCCTAACTAGCGTGAAAATAGGACGACAAGTATTACTGTACAGAGTTTATAGACGTATCATCTACTATAGGTACATTCCCTTTATCATCATTCTCATTTGTGTTATTTTCACGCACGCCAACACCCACAACGATGACAATATCTGCATCATTATTGTCTGTGACAGTATTGTCTTGTTTGCGAGATACAGTGTTATCATAATTTTCCTCAAACATTGCAGCCAATTCTTTTGACTGTGCAGTAAAATCTTTTTTATAAAAGATTTTTATACCTTTATAGCTTTGTTTCTTTGCTACGCCAACTGTTGGCACTGACACGCTATTGCTTGTCAAAAAGCTTGCAATTGTTTCTATAAAACCATCTTCATTATTACCGCCATCCAATATACTTACTCTCATAGTACTAATATCTACAGCGACATCATTACTTTCCGCTTCCTCCTCATTACTATTACTTTGCGTAGTCTGTATACCTTCTTGTATATTACTCTTCCCTGCACGAACTGTATCAAGCAATTTTTTCACTGCCTTTACTTGATCAGATTCCTTGTCTTCAAAGAGATCGTATACCTTTTGATATTCATCGCCAGCACGGTCAAACTGATTGACACGTTCATAGAGAAGCGCTAGAGATATTCGCGCATTCAAATCTGCATCATTGACACCAATAATACTTTGTAGGAGTCGCTCAGCAAGCGCCAGATCATTATCATCGCCACGTTGCTGATAAAGATATGCGAGATGTGAAGCAAATCCAAAATTTCGTGAGGATGTCCTAAGTGCGCTATCTGCTGCAACGATTGCTTCATCAAGATTGCCGAGGACTTCTTCCATGATAGAGAGTTGATCATACCCTGCAGAAAAATTCGCTTTACGCTCGATTGATTGTTTCGCAAAATCACGCGCTTCCTCTACAAGGGAGATACGCTTCTCTTGTGCGCTCTCTACATCATCAGTAATGCCCTGTGCTTCAATAAACTTCAAACGTGAAAATGCCACCAAATAACTCGCGTTCTTTGGGTCAAGCTCTTGCGCTCTCTGGTATGACTTGTGTGCTTCTTCCAAAGCATTGTCATAAAATCCACCAGAATTCTCATAAATAAAGCCTCGTACTTCCCACGCAGTTACTATATTTGGATTTTTTTGTACGCCATATTCAGCCATTTGTACAGCGCTATGAATAGCATTTTCTATTTTTTGCATATCACGCTCGCTCTCAGGAAGCGCAATGTCTGCATTCGCTTGACGTAAAAATTGTTGTGCCATGATAGAGCCGTATTGTCCCTCCTGTGGTGCATTGACAATTGCGCTCCTCACATGATTTGTCATCTTTGATATATCTGCACCATTTGATGCAATCAATGCCTGTTTCATTGATATGTCTGCAATGAGCACCTTACCAGCTGTGACACCTACATAAATCATTCCGACAACAAAAATGATTGCCGTAAAAGCGAGTGGAAGTGCATATTTTGGCTCTCGTGAAAAAGAGAATTTATAAAAATCATTAGCATTACTTGTATCCTTTGAAATATAAGCAAGATACAAGGAGCCTAAAAGAATACCAAAGATAATGATACTACTATCCACTGGCGCAAAAAGAGCATAAACAAGAATCATGAAGCTACTTGAGGCCAAGCCTACTGTCAAAAGATCACTATCTTTGCTACGTTGCAAGAATGTACGAAACCCGTAGTACATACTCATCATAACAAGCATAAAAAATCCAAAAAATCCAACGATGCCAGTTGTCGTAGCAAAACCAAAGAGTGCGCCCGTTGGCGTAAAGAGTCTTAGTTGTGTCCCGTACTGCTGCACCAATTGATCAGGACGATAAAGAGAGAAATTATAGCCAAAAGTACCAAGTCCTGTACCAAGAAGCGGTTTTGCGCTAATAGCATCTTTCGCAAGAATCATTGATTGCTTATAAACAAGACCGCCCTCTACTGGTAATTGTACAAATCGCTGCGAAAGCTCGCCGACGATCAAGAATCCTGCTACAAAGACAAATGTTGCAACTGCCATGATTGTCGCTGCACGTGGAATTTTCACGATGTGTGCAAGTGCAATCGTGAGAAAGAAAGCTAATCCTCCGAGAAGGAGCTTCCATTCTGTATACGCAAACAAAAAAGCGTACAACTCCCCGAGAGCAATTGCAATGATTACACCAAAGAAAACCATACCTACCATGTTTTTTACAGTAGATTTTTGAGTACTTTTTAATTGCGCAAAAGCAACAATGAAAAGTGGTATAAGCGCTACAGTATACATGCTCAGACCACGAAATGACCCAATCACATTTACTGATAATATTTGCGGTAATAGACCTAAAAATCCGAGAATTGACCAAAGAATTACAACTGCTCCGGAGATAACAATAATCCAAAATAACCGTTGAACAAGGCTACGATTAAAATGTGTTGTGATGACAAAATACAAGAGTCCAAGAGAAATCATAGATATCAATCCCTGTGTTGGTATACCAAGAACACCCACGATACTATGATAGCGATCAACAGAGAAAATGACACTCACGCCAAGAACAAGGAAAAATAATAAGACAAATCGATGCAATGGATGCTTTCGAATCAGCAATTCTCCCTGAATTGCTGATTTTACAACCCATGCAATAATTGCTATGAAAAGAAATGCGTAAAAAAAGTATTGCTTTTCAAGTCCAATGCCTTGAACTGTATTATTCATAAAAAACAATGGTAGTCCTGCTGCAAGTACCATCAAACTTCCAATGATAATAGCATCATAGATACGCGAATTTTTCTCTTTGCTCTTTGCTTGATTTTTTGCCACCATAAAAACAATTTTACTAGATATTTAGAGTACTTCCATTATACCTGTGTTTCAAAAAAAAATAAAGAGTTGTTTTATAACATCAAATCGAATACCTAAAAATACATTCTCTCACAGTCATCTATAAGAATATCAAGTAAATCACGAAAAACACACATCGTGAGATGTATACCTTTTGCAAAAATCAATAAATGCTAACATGAATCATCACTTTATTCTGTAATTGACACGCTTTCGTCATCAATATTATCTGCGTCCACATCTTCAAGCGCACGCTGGTTCAAATTATCCTCTTGATCCACACTGTCTACAACAGGAGAGCTCTCTGCTTCTGCATGCTCCTGTTCTTTTGCTTCACCTTCGCCCTGTTCACTATCCTCGATAAGCGCAAGGGCATGCCATGTAAACTGTATATCTGATACAGCTTCATCTGGTATCACAATTGTAAAACCTTCAATTGTCACATCCGCAACACGATACAATGTAAATGCATCATTTGGTGTTGCTGTAACATATGGTGCAAAAATAAATTGATTTTCAAATTCTACAGTAATCTTTGTGTTTCCTTCTTTAAGAATTGCATTACCCGCAATGTCCTCATCTGCAAATGTTACACGATCAAGGAATGTTACACGATCAAGGAATGCGACAGGCGCTTCAAATACAGCATCCTCAACAACTGTAAAAACTTTGGCTGTCCATGTGATTACGCCATCAAATCCATCAGTAAGCTTTTGAATAAATGTTTGTGTGTCATTTATTATTTCCTTTTCTACA
Organism: Hyalogyrina grasslei; assembly: GCA_034780735.1. Lineage (NCBI taxonomy): Eukaryota > Metazoa > Mollusca > Gastropoda > Hyalogyrinidae > Hyalogyrina > Hyalogyrina grasslei. The sequence goes on from JAUZSW010354411.1 coordinate 29,395, forward strand.
CTCTGCTTATTATCATTCTGTGTACTATTTTCTTCCTCAGTCTTCTTTAGAGATTCTTCACACGTCCCTTGTGTAATAGATACTTCACCAAAAATAACATTCAAACATTGTGCTTCGTGTGTATTTCCATCATAAAATGTAATTCCTGAAGACACTTCTCTTGTACCAATTGTAATATGATTAAATGTTGATTTTGTGAAATGCAATAAATTATCAGATTGTGAAATACCATAGCCAGAAAGAGCTTTTACAATTGTTTCTGGTAATTCTTGCCCGTGACTGTCAACTCCCAAGGATTTTTTCAAGAAATCTATTTGTTCTTGTTGACTCTTAGTAGCTTCTACAAGTAGTGGTGAAACTTTTGAATAATCGATAGATAAATAACCTCCCTGATCCTCTGTTACAAGATGTGGAACAATTTCTTGGACATCTTGTGCAATAAATCCAATCGCTGACCCTCCTCCGTTTTTCCAATCATAGCGCACGCCATCAAGCTGAAGAACTTTGTGAAGTGCTCCATCAAGTGGTTGAATGTTATCTTTCCACCTCCTATCTGAAAAAGTATTCCACGCATTTGCAATGGCGCTTGTTCCATCACCATTCAATCCGACTTGTAACATTTGTGCTGGAGAAGTTGTTCCTATCCCTACTTTGCCATCAAAATATGCAGATTCTCCATTAGCTCCTTGTACATTTGTTATAACAACATTATCAACCCAAGTTGTATCTGAACCATTACTTACAGAACCATCTTTATTGTATGTCCATTTAAATGTGTGTGTTCCAGTTGTTGTAGCAAAAGATACATTTGCCCATGCAAAGTTCCCAGATTGTTGTTCTTGTTGCACACCATCAATATAAAATCTAAGAAAATCATACCCCGACTCTGAACTCACACGCCGATCATACGAAACAGTTCCTGCCGATGCTATAGTAGCAGTATATTCAATAGAAGTATTTTGACTATGTGTAATTGTTGCAGCTTTTGAACTAATTGTACCTCCACTAGGTCCTGCAGTTGTATTGTCAGTCGCCCATACACCCGTTCCTGATGTCACAAATGGTGGGATTGTACTATCTTCAAACCCGTCTGAAAATGTTACTGTCGTTGAGCCAGTTGCAGCCACATGCAAAAATGCTCCTGGTGTTTTATTTCCTATTCCTAATCTGTCATTACTATCATCCCAAAATAAATTATTATTATCTTCTATTGGATTATCTGCTCCACCAGCAAAGAAAATTGAGCCGGTCGTTCCAGTATGTGCTGCTGATGTTGTCGGTACCCAATTTGTACCATTCCATGCAAGCGTTTGACCATTAGTTGGTGCTGATGTTGTCGTATCGACATCTACAAGAAGATCAATTGATTCAGTGTTATCAATATACTTTGAAAAATTACTCGTACCTCCACTCAACGATAAGCTAAGTGTGTCTCCTGCAAAAGAAAGTGTTTGAATCTCATTGCTTGTAGAACCATCCACTTCTGTAAAGCTTGTCAGGTATCCACTATCATTCGTGAATTCTGAAACATTGCTGTAGATGGTGTCAGCGTCTGGCACTGTGACACTACCGCCATCAGTAAGCGAGATGGTATGTCCTACGATCGAGAGGTCTTGCGTATCGGTATTATCTAAATATGATGCAAGAGAAAGGCTTCCTCCACCGAGAGAGAGGTTTAGTGTGTTTGCTGCAAGAGAGAGAGCTTGAATTTCATTTGTCACATCCCCATCTATCTCCGTGAAACTTGTCAGATATCCACTGTCATTGATAAACTCTGAGACATTGGCATACGTTGTATCAACATCTGTACTACAGATAAAGGCGCTACCATTCCATTGGAGCTTGTCTGTGCTCGCACATGTTGGTGCGGTGACAGCAAAGGTCGTGCCAGTAAGGGCGAGTCCATTGCCACTGGTGTAGGTTGTGTCGGTATCATCAAGGTATGCAGAGAGATCAACAGTTGTACCATCATTGGTCAGCGCAAGAGTGTTACCTGTAAGTGTTAGGTCTTGGTTGTCCGTGTTATCAAGGAGGCTTGCAAGAGAAATACTTGTTGTGCCACCTGCATCAATGATATTGAGCGTGCTTCCTGTGAGGTTTGCGCTTGTAATGAGTTCATTAGTTATTGATCCATCAATCTCTGCTGTGAGGTAACCATTGTTGTTAACGAATGCATCCACTTCTGCTTCGGAGAGATGGGTATCTGTATCTGTATCAATACTTGCAAGATCAATATTGATCCCCGTACCATCTTCAATGGTGATAGCAAGTGTTGTACCTGTGAGTGTTGCAGAGGTGAGATTTTGATTGTCTGTGCCAGAGTTGTTAAGTGCTGCGAGATCAACTGTCTCACCCGTTCCATTCTCAATACCAATTGTCAGGATGTTTCCAGAGAGTCCAGAGCCAGAGATATTTTGATCATCTGTTTCGCTTGTCAGATATCCACTGTCATTGATAAACTCTGAGACATTGGCATACGTTGTATCAACATCTGTACTACAGATAAA
>JAUZSW010354411.1:32001-70681 GCA_034780735.1 Hyalogyrina grasslei
ACATGTTGGTGCGGTGACAGCAAAGGTCGTGCCAGTAAGGGCGAGTCCATTGCCACTGGTGTAGGTTGTGTCGGTATATCCTGAAAGATCAATATTTGTTGTACTCCCTACTTCATCTGTGTAATCAAGAGAATCTCCATTAAGTGCGAGTTCTGTGAGCGTTTCTCTAATTGCAAAGCTATTGCTATCTTCATCAGTGATCGTAGCAATTTGATTACCAGCAACTTGTAAATCAGTGACGCCAATAGTTGTCTCGTGTGCTTTTACAAAAGCATCAAAGTTTAGTGTTGTGAGTATCCCATCTTCATCTGTATAGAGGAAATTGTTTCCTGTAAGTGATACGCTTGTCACTGTTTCAAAATTTGTGATTACAGATTCCAGGTCAATTACTGAAACAGTGTTTGTTTCATCGCTATATTCTATAGTCTTTCCATCAACATTGAGCACAAGCGATGTGATTGTCTCAAGTGCGCCTGTGCTTGTTGGTACCCAATTTGTACCATTCCATGCAAGAACTTGATTGGTGAGTGGTGCTGTTGTTGTTGTATCAACATCCACGAGAGCATTAATACTTTCCGTATTATCAATATACTTTGCAATGTCAAGTGAGAACGTCCCTCCATTGTCTGTGAGATTGATGCTATCTCCTACGAGGACAAATGTCGTGTTGAGTTCATTTGTGCTATCACCATCTACTTCTGCGATAAGATAGCCATTATTGTTTGCATATACATCCACCTCTGCTTCGGAGAGATGCGTATCTATTGTTGCTGTGACACTACCACAACTCCATTGTTTCTTCGTGTTGTTCCAAATGATTGATTCGTGATCACCTTTGCATTCGAGAGCACCATTCTTCATGATTTTAACACGTCCTTTATCAAGGCTATCAAAGATACTATTTGATGGTGATGTACACTCCCACTGCTCATTTTTTTTGTGCCATTGGAGGATGTATCCGTTTTTTTTGCATGTCAGTTCTTTATCAGTAATCTCCACAGACTCTGAATTAAAAGAAAACGGTACTTTTGGTGACTGTTGTACATAGACTGTTTCGACGATTGTTTTTATGGTGGTATCACGGACAATCTTATTGCTATCAAGCTTTTCTTGTTGTGTATGTATGTTTGTACCTTTTCGTATATTTGTGTCTTTGACACTTGCTTTTCTAGGTTCATTTTTTCCCTTACTATTACTTTCTGTTTCGGATTGTACGGAACAGTTGAGAAGCGCGAGAGACAAAGCATCGTGAGGATTATCCACATCGACAATACACACAAAGGGACGAAGAAAAAGCATTAACAGAAATGCTGTTATTACCAACAAAAATGACAGCATGATACGCATATTATCGCCTTTTGTTTTTCAAAATAAACTACAAGATACTAAGGCATACAATGCCTTGGATGTACCTTTATTTTATCATAAAACTTAGCTGTTCTGCAAATCTTAGAGTTTGATATTTCATGTTCTTTTTACCGTACATCGACAAGTTTTGCAATATATGCAAGTCGCTTTAGCGCTGTATACTTTGGTGTGCACGTATAAAGTGTAATTTGTGCATCATCTGTCTGATCAAGTAATTCAATAGCTTTGCTACCAACTTGTTTTTTTTCACGTACTTCATACACGTATTCCTTACCATTATAAAAAATACTTATATTGTCCCCTATTAAAAGCTTATCGAGATGTTCAAACGTTTTATATGCAGGATTACTCCCAAAAAGCCACCTATGCCCTGATAATACAACATTACCGCCCTCTTTTGAAGGATACGGCGTTGTCGTATGATGACCAACACCTCCTGTAAGATCATCCTGTGTCACACCATTTACAATTGGCGCTTTTATGTCCAGTCCTTCTTTATGAATTTCAATCCAAAAATTCCCAAATTCTGTGAATTCTTTTTGAACATTTTCATCTTTCGATTTGTCTTCTGCGACATTCACAACACGATCCACTTGTCCTATAAGACCATTCTCACGAATCGCAATATCTGATTCCTTGATAAAAAACCACCATACAATCGCGATAGATATCAAAATGACAACACTGATAATAATCCATCTTTTCATATAGTACATTACAACAAATTATATTTCTATACCAATTGTACCATAAGGCACATCACAACAAAAAAACCACTAATCCTTATACTAATAGAGAACCAATTCATTTGTAGGTTAGGCTACAACATACAAGACATTTAAGAATATGCTATTCTCCTTTTTCTTCTCGCTGTGTTAGATACCAAGTCACAATTACTCCGATAATGAGCATTGCTGGCATCCACCAATGCGTACGGCACGCATCAAAGATAACCCATGTAATAAGACCGAGCACTGTTACGATAACTGTAACAGGAGGAGAACTCATCAGAAAAATTATTACAATAAGAACAATCGTAATACTTATCCACACAAACCATGGCCATGCTGTACAAACTTTTTCATCCGCATTTACGATTTGATTTACAACTTTATTTTCTCCGCTTACCTTTTCTTCTTTTCGTGTAGAGATGTTTCTTTCTTCCTTTAAGATTTCATTTTTCTGCGCATAATCTGTAGAAATCCACCCTTCCACGCCTTGATTTGTTTTCACGTGATACCATTTACCATTATCTGAAACACTAATGAGTATAAGCTTTACATCTTCACCAATACGAGTAATGAGATCATAGCTCGTGCCTGGTCCTAAACGAAGGCCTAATTTATCTCCATCAAGATTTTTGAGCGTGATCGTTCCTGTTTCTGGTATTTCGATAATGTCACTCTCCATATTAATGATAACATCACGATTATCTAGTGCTACGATTTCAGATGCTACACTAAGTGTTTCTTCCTTATCATTTTGTATATCTTTCTCGTAGACAAATCCAAAGTCTGCCTTTTTGTAATCTTTACCACACACATGCGTAAATTGTACTTTACCGTTACGATTATTACCTTTTTCATACGTTTGTAAGGCACCTTCAATCTCATTATCACCAAGATCAACGTCAATCATATATTTCCCTGCATCTATGTGTTTGAATTTGTATTGACCATCCTCATTAGTTTCATCTTGTGCAATCACATTATTATTCACATCTTTAAGCTCTATATCTACGTCTTCAATACCACTCTCATCTTTATCGAAGTTTCCATCATCATCTTGGTCATACCAAATATATCCCTTCACATCTCCACGAGTACCATCTGCGCAGATTGATATGTCAGATTCTTCTTCTATGGGAAGCTCTGTGCTACTATCTACTACTGGAATAGCCGAACCTGATGGATCATTAATAAAGGTATCCGCTACTCCATCTTCATCTGTTTGTGAGTCTCCGTCTGTTACAGTGAATGAAACTGTGGTAACGGACGTTCCACCGACGCTAGCTGTCCCAAAAGTGATCTCTGTGGAGATATCTGAATAAACCTTGCCAGTACTGTCATACTTTTTGTAAATCCATGATGACGTATCATATTGTTGCGCATAATAGAGGATGATATCAGCTGATTCTCCTGGATTCGTACATTGTACCTGAAAGTCTACGAGTCCTACAGGATAACTAGCTAGATTATCTTGCTGAGTCAATGATGATTCTGCAATAAAAGCATTTTCAGTAATAAAAGTACAATTTACTCCTGCTGATTTAAGAGTAGTATACTCGCCAGTTACTGAATTGAAAGCTCCTGACACCTCTCGTTGTTGTGAATCAAGCATTCCATCTCCATCTCCATCACCACCATTCGCTCCATGGTCTTCGGTATAGTTTCCGACACCATCGCCATCGGTATCTTTGAAATCATCAGGATCATTTATGTCTGTACCTTCTTGATTTTCTACATAATCAGGGACACCATCGCCGTCTGTGTCTTTGAAATCAATTGCGTCATTTGGATTGGTTCCATCAGTAATTTCTTGATCATTTGGCACACCGTCACCATCCGTATCAACTGTCGATGATTCATCGTCTATCAATGTTACAGAAACTATCTTATCTGCAATTGTATCATAACTGTTATCTGATGCACCATCATCTACAGAAATCGTAATATCAACACTATCATTACCAATTATATTATCATCAACACCAGTGACTGTAACTGTCTGTGTTGTATCCCAATTTATATTTGTAAATGTCAGTATTGCCGATGAAAGTGTTGCATCTATGACACTTTCTGATATAAAATTTATGACAACGTCTGTTGTTGGCTGTGCTGCGAGTTTCACATCAAATGAACCGGCACCACCATTTTCCCCAATGGTAAGCGTTGTCTCTGATATGATTATATCTGCAAGATCCCACACCTGCACATTTCCTGTACCAATATCAGAAGCACTTGCTTGAATCCAACCAAATTCATTGGACCAAAAATTACCTGTTAATTCTCCATTTGGCTTAAGAGCTGCTGGATCTGCACCACCATGATCTGCAAAGACCCACCCAATCTGATTGGAAAATGCCTGTCCATGGATTGCAAAATTCCCATCAGCATTCAGATTTTCATCAAGTGAAAGAGCTAGCTGTGTCCCGTTTTGTGTAGTAAAGTCAATCTCCCCATCAGACAAAATTCCTGCTACCCACTTGCTATCATGATAAGAAGCAGCTCCTGTGAATATGCGTGTGTCCTTATCATAATCAACGCCAGCAAAGTTTACCCATCCAATATTACTATTCCATGCATAGCCAGCTGTAATTACATTTGCATATACGTAGTGACCAGCAAGAGCGACAAATAGCACGCCAAAGCCTACTATCATACTTCGAATTTTATTTTTTGTATTCGTCATAAATATCTTAGATGGATAATGTAGATGATTATTTACGTTACTTTGATTTCTCTAAGTTATCAGACGGAGGAATTTTGTCGTCTTTGGAGTCAATGAGATTATTCTCAGAAAAAACATTAACAACATACTCTACTAATGTTTTGGTATTTTGCTCATTGAGATTTGTCTGTTCAAGTACCTGCACCATTCCCTGCGATACTGATTCTAATCGACTTTCCAAAACTGCCACACCCTCTGTGCTGTTTTGTAAAGTAATAGCGCCTATCTCTTTTTCTAAGTCATTCATGCGTACCATAGTATAGACAAGTCCTATACCTAGAATAATGATGATGACATAAAATTTTCTCATAAAAATTACTATATGAATAATATTTTCTTATTTTTTACTATATTTTTTATGGCTTTAAGCCAATTGCTTGCCAATGAAAGGCTGCATTACTCCCCGATTGAACCGTACCACTACCATCCACTACAGCTAAGCCAGCCCCTGTTGCACTAACGCTAAATATCCCAGTACTTGTCTGCCCATCAGATTTTTTACCAGTTGCTGTTAAGGTTGGTGTTGTCCCAGTTTTAAATGCAGCGGGAAATGTTATATTTTGATTATTTCCTGCATTACCTAGATGTTGTCCCCATTGCATTCTCATAGTTCCAAAATCCATATATCCTGATACTGCTTGATCGTTGGTTGGTAAATCTCCCGTTGCTACAACAGTTTTTTGAACTGGAGTCACCAATCTACCGGTAAACAAGTTATGCCCTGTTGCTCCAAAATAATGTATAAAACCATTTGATGCTTCTAATGTTACCTTATCTCCTGCATTTAATTTTAAATCAGCCGTAAGCCTATTTGATTTTGAATCTTCTGCTCCACCTATTCTTTGTCCTGCAAATATTTTTACTGCACCATTAACCCTAAACCCTGTCCTATTTGGTCCATCTTCAAAGTTAGAAAAAGCTACCCAATTAAAGTTATATACTCCATCTACTTGAGCTGTGTATTCTCCATTTGCTAAATCAAACGCATTATCTGGGTCATAATCCTCTACATTTGGAATAAATTTTGCTACTGCTAAATCTCCATTTCCATTTCTGTGAACTGCAAATTCATAGTATTTAACATCTACCGTCGCAACCCCATCTACCCATTCTGGTGCGGTTGCTCCTGCATTCATTGAGAGAGATTGCCCTGCTGTACCATTTGGCAAGTTTGCCCAATTTGTCCCATCAAAATACATCGTTGCTCCTGCGACTACTCCTGCCACATCTGTATCTGTCAAAGAATTAAATGTTCCTCCGCCACCTGCAGTAAAGCTAGCGGTACCATCTCCATTACTTGAGAGTACTTGTCCATTTGTTCCTGTTCCTTCTGAAATTGGTAAATCTCCAGCTTTTAAGACTGTCTTTGTTGTTGTTTTCTTATAAGCCTTCATGCCTACTAGCACAAAGTTTTGATTATAATCAGTAAGTAATATATCAGTTGTACCTACTCCCTTGCTTACAATAGTAGCTTGTGAAAACCAGTTATTAAACCCTACGCCAGTCAATAATATTTCAGACCCACCATTATTCACTTGCATAGAGTCTGAATATTCTCTCTTTTGCCCACCTTGCTCTGCAAAGAAGAACTCTACTATCTCTGCATTTCGTATATCAAATCCTGCAAAGGTATGAGTTACCCCAGGAGCTCCTGGGAAATCTAACAGCCCTTTCCACTCAGAAACAATCTCATTTACATCCATTGATACTCCTTGGGTAGTATCTGTCCACTCTGGAGCAGTCGCACCTACATTCATCACAAGTGCTTGCCCGCTTGTTCCTGCATCAAGACTTACCCAATCTGTACCATCATGATACATCACTGATCCCACTGCCTCATTTACTACAGCGATATCCGTCCCGTCAACAGCATCATCTATAATAGTAACTACACCTCCCTCAGCAAGCGTGGTGTCACCTGAAGCGACAACGTTATCCCATTCAGAATTTGTCCCATCATAGACAAGTATGTTCCCTGCTATTGCCCCTGATATATTGGTATCTGAGAGGTCTGTTACTGTACCTGATGCTCCATTCACCCATTCTGGGGCTGTCGCTCCTGTGTTCATTGCAAGTGATTGACCGCTTGTTCCTGCAGGCAAGTCTACCCAACTTGTTCCATCAAAGTAGTTGACTGCTCCAGCAGATACCCCTGTTACATCTATATCTGAGAGAGATGCAAAATCTGATGATCCTTCGCTTACTGTTGACCAAGACAAGGCACCAGATCCATCTGTAGACAATACCTGCCCTGCTGTACCAGTATCTCCTGGCAATGTTAAAATTATATCAGCTCCCACATTTGCCGGTGATTTAACACCTACAAAATTCGTTCCATCATCGTCAAGAAACTTCAAGTCATTTTGTAGAATAACTCCTTGCAATGTTGGGTCAAGCTCTGCACAATCTCCTGGTGTAGAACATCCTGCAGGAATATTTGCTGCAGCGTTTGCTTCGGATACTGTCGCAAATGTTCCACCTACAAATAGGGCAAATACTGTAATTGATAGAAAGTTTTTGATATTCATATTCTTTTATTAATTGATGATTATTTGAAAGACACTAAATTAGTTTTAAAATAAAAAACATCAAAACTACGTAATAGTACGTGTTATGATGTCCTTCAACTTTTATTATTTTGAACCTGTCTCCTCCTTTGGTAATATTCATTTTTATTATTAAAAAACTTTTAGCTATTATGATAGTTAGAATAATAATATAAGTAAGTATTTATAGTATACACTACTTACATACCATATCCCAATATTTTATCCACAAGGATTATTTTTCAAAAACTTTGCACCACATGTGTTTATCAGATTCATACGGACACTGTTTATCGACATCTAACTCTTTGCTGAGACGCGTTGTGACAAAAAAGACATCCTCATCATCATAATAGTAATACGGTTCATTATCAAAGGAAATTGGCAGTGCTCCTGTGTATCCATCTCGTCCTAACTCACGTAAACATCTCTTGTGTCCATAAAGCTTATCAATCTCACAGTAATCTTTCCCCGTAGGGTTTTCTGGTGCATGCCCCTCTCCTATATAATATGATTCAATTACTTTGTATAATTGTGTGAGTTCCGCAACTTTACGAACATCAGCAGCTGACTGCTTGGCCTGTGCAAAATATGTAAAAAGTACACCGATGATAATCATAACAATAACGATGACAATAATCATCTGCGTCACCCATTTGGTTGTTATACTTGCCATAAATACTGTTTACTTACTGTACGTCAAACCATGTATCGTAAATCCCCTGATATGTACCATTTTCGCGTAATCGCAAGAGCGCCAAATCAATCTCATCACGAAGCATGCTACCTTTTGGCATAGCAATGCCATACGTATCCTCATTAAAAACACCCTTAACAAAAGTGACACGACCGTTACCTTTATGCGACACAAAATATCGCACAAGTGGTGCATCATGCACAGCTGCATCAATTTTACCTACAGCAACATCTTCAAAAAGCCTATCAATACTTTCATACGTGAGCATTTCTATACCATGCTTTCTTAAAAATCCTTCCGCAGTTGAACCTTTTGTCGTGCCAACCTTTTTATTATGAAGATCATTGTACGAATCAATCGATATCGATATCTGTTGCATGGTCATCGTTGATACAAGTTGTGCTGTATAAAATAAAAATGCAATTGTGCCAACGCTCATCCAAACAAGAAATATGATACGCCCCCATATCGTACACGGCAATTTTTTACCAAAACTACCCACGGTACACATCCCCCATGCCGTACTTGCAATGCCACAAGCATACCCTTTCGTATCCTTCTTTTTCTTTTCTACAAACCACAAAATATGTGCAATAAAAATAAATACAACAAAAATTTCAGCGAGAACAATAAAAGACTTCCTATCAAAGACAGCGATAACAAATTTTTCTACAGCACTGTGTTGTCCTATCATAATTTGCAAACCGCTATTAAATATTGGTGCAGAAAAATCCATGACTTCCACACGATCAGACGTAATTGAAATATTTGCAATAGCAAGGTCCGATGTTGCATTGCGCGGTGCACGGAGCAAATCGACAAATGTATCAACAGGCTCAAACGTATATGTCCATCCCAAATCCTTTGCAATTGCGTCCCACAATTCTACACTAAACCCTGTGAATTGTCCGTCATCATCAATGCGCACAAATGGATCACGCACAATCGTGGTTACGCGCAAATCTTTTGCATCAGAAAAAAATGGCATCAACAAAAATCCAATTACGCCTAACGAAAAAATATAAAACTGTTTCATATATACTTATATTTATTACACTACCACTATTTGCACCAAGAACTTAAATTCTACTATCCCTAATACCAAAAAGCAAACGCTTCACACTTCCACCAACAATATTGATGAGAAGTCCAAATAGGAGTAGTCCAACAAACCGCAAAAAAATAACAACGAATTCCCCACCAACCGTTTCTGGTAATGCCTGTGGTGCGCCACCAAGTAAAACTTTTGAACTCCAGAGCATTGCAAGTGGGATATTGGTAAACACATCTCTCGCACCCTCTGCAAACCACATCAATGAGCCACCAATCACAATCGCACTCAAGAGTGCCATGAGATAGATCTGCATAGTAAGTGTAAAAAAATATTCCTTACCATGATTCTCATGATCATCGCCGACAGGATGCACGCGTGCGATTTTGGCAAGTCGTAACATCCTGAGAAAACGTACGATGCGGAGGATACGCACACTTTTGAGAAAAGTGAAATTTCCAAACCCTACGAGTGTCGGTACAATTGCCACAAGATCAATAATGCCAAAAAAACTAAAAATATACTTTACTGATGGTTTTATCGCTATAATTCGCCCACAGTATTCCAATATAAAGAAAAAAACTGTCACGTATTCGAGAGTCAAAAACATACTGCGATACTGATTAAGGCTTGTGACAGTTTCCAAGACAATGCCTGCAATCGAAACGATTGTGAGAAATGCAAAAAAATCATTTGTATAGCGAAATGCTAAACTTGAATGATCATAAAATATTTTTTGTAAAAAGTTTTGCATAAACTCTTTTTTTAAAGCAATCCTTCAAAGCTTTCCATATACTTTCCTATAAAAATCGGAATTGCCACGATTGCCACGATGAGTGGCAAGACAAATGTCACAACAGTTGCGACAAGCGACCATAAAAAAAACTGTTTAATACGATGCAGATCATCAGAAATTTTTTTAAGGATGCGATCTTGTGCATCAAGTCGCTCTTCAATTTTATTTCGTTCTTCCATAACTTTTTATTTTTTAACTTTTATAATATTCTTGTTTCCACTAATTTAGCGGTATACACCAGTCGTTGTTGCGATGTGTAACGTGGTGTACATGTATAAAGTGTCAACTGAGGCTCTTCTGAATCCTCAAGGATGTCTACTACATCATCATTGATCGTCTGCTGTGCAAAAACCTCATAAATAAATTCTTTTTCGTCATACGTCACATAAATACGATCTCCCTTTGTCAGTTGATCAAGATTTTCAAAGACTGTATTGTACGGACTGTCACCAGGATACCATTGATGCCCTGAAAGCACGACGTTTCCACGATCTTCGTTAGGAAAGGCTGTCGTCACATGATGACCAATTCCTTCAGATAGTTCTGACAGTCGCACACCCTCTACAACAGGCGCTTCAATGAGTAGTCCATCTTTCTCAATGCGTACTGCGAACGTTTTATTTTCATCATTCTCTTCAAAGTCATCTGATACAAAGACGTCTTCTGGCAATCTTCCTTGTGCAAAAGCATGTTTATCTGCAAGCACCTCATCTTTAGATGAGTCATTTTTTTGTACCACAACAAAACTCGTGACAGCGACAGCACTTACTATAATAATACTTCCGATAAAAATTTTCTTTCCCATTTTTTGATTATATCACAAAAATAGTCATGTTATGGAAGAACACACATGAGATCATAACCCGTCTTAGCAAGAGTACATTCATGCTCTGTGAAACCAAAGTCAAGATCCGTACGTTCCTCATTACAGCCAAGATCAATCTGTGCTGTACGATTATAATTTCCTTCTACATCCGTACCAGGATCTGCCGTCTGCAACCATCCCTTAACGTCTGAGTTTCTAATTTTAACCTCATAATGACCTTTTGGAAGGTTGCTAAATATATACTTTCCATGACTATTGGTCTTGTCTTTGTATTGAGTGCCATCCTCAAATGTTAGTGTCACGTGAAAATCTTCAATACCATCCTCTGTATCAGTTGTATATTCTCCATTACAATCTGTATCATACCAAATTTGATTTCCGATAGATCCCTCGTCACAACTTTCTCCGACAGGTGGTAATGTTGTGCCAAGTGTGATTGTAGCAGGATCTTGATCATCCTCATCAATTGATCCATCATCAGTGATAATATCATCTTCATTTGGGTCGCCAACTGTACCACCTGTATCATTGTGTGCATCAGAGTCTGGCGTTGAATCAATATCTGTTTGCACAACACCGGCGACATCTGTTGCACTACTAATCTCAGCTACATTTGTGAGATTATTATTGGTAGCATCATCCTTAATTGTTAGGTTTATTATAATTTCAGTTGAATCAGATGGAAGGAGCCCCCCAGCACCAAACGCACCATTTGCGACTGAGAGTACTCGCTGTGCTGTACTTGCGTTAATACTTGTCCAACTCGCGTCATTAAGCATGAGTCCATCAGGAATATAATCTGTCACAGTGATGTTATCTGCAGCAACTAATCCTTGATTAAAAACTGTAATCGTAAATGGTACTGTATCCCCGATATTTGCTGAGCTCAAGGAAATTGTCTTACGCAAAGCAAGGTCAAAGATTGGTGTTGCACTTACTATAACACTTGCACGATCATGATCGTCTTCATCTTGTCCAGCAACAGTCCCATTTTCTGTAATCTGATCATCTTCATGTGCACCGCCAGCTGTCGCATCTTCGCCATCACCATTGCCAGATGCTGATCCGTTTGTTGTGTCAGGTGTAGAGTCAATATCAATACCATCATCAACAGAAATCTCTGCCCAGTTGATAGATGTTCCTGCAAAAGTTTCACTTACATTCATGGTTACTTCAAACGTGACAGAATCAGAAGCTGGAATACTTGTAATTGCAAAGGTTGTACCAGTACCAGTTGCAAAAACAGACGTTGCAAATGCGTGTGTTGTTGCTAAAACGGAAGCAGTATTGTCTGTGTTGTACGTAAGCTCTGCTGGATAATAATCTGTAATTTGAACGTTCGTCGCATCTGTCGTGCCTTGATTAAAAACTTCAATTTCAAAAGTTACGGTACCGCCCTGCACAACTGTTGCAGACTGTCCTGTCGCAAGAGTCTTACGCAAGGCAAGATCATACGTACTCGCAAGTGGTTGAAAAAATCCCATATCAAGATGATGATCATTTTGTCCATAACCACCAGTTGTGTAAGTCAACCCAATTTTGCCATCAAGCGTCCCTGCGCCACCACACGTTCCTGCAAGTGATACGGCTTGATTGTCATGCAAAATAGTACCTTGTCCCGTCAACGTTGGATCGTAATTCTCAAGATTACCACCAGGATTGAATTCTTGATCCTCAATAATTACATAATAATCAGTATTTGGCAGAAGTCCATCTGTGCCACTGTCAAAATACCATGTACCGTTTGCATCTGTATCATGTCGTGCTATCTCTGTACAAGTACCATCATAAAGAATCACGGTCGCATTCTCCACTGGCATCTCACCTGGATTTTGAATACCATTATGATCTGCATCAATCCATACACGATTCCCAATCTCAAGAGGTGCCGGTGTTGTGAGAAACTCTATATCACCAATACCGACTGATTTTCCAAAATGTGGTCCGGGACCAACTTCAGAACTATGAAGCGTATATCGTCGCGTATCTGCAGCTCCTGTTGTATGATCAAAAATCTTTATGCCATTTGCATCAGCGGAGTTTGGATCGTAAACTGTTGCCATTACTTGATTTGTTCCCTGCAAAATACCGAGTCCGCCAGCGCTTGTCTCACGATGATTAAAATTCGGATCTGGCGTATGTACAGCATGTGCACCATAACCATCCTGCCAATAGTATTCACCACCGCCAGGACCCTCATCGATATGCACAGTATCATCACCAGGATCCGCATCAACACCCGATGTTGTAACACCTCCACAACTTGCATTGTTTTCAATGTTCCACGTACCAGTGCCATTTGGGCACGCACGCAAGAAGTCTCCACCAGAGTGACCTTCTGTCGTTGATGTTGTTCCTCCGCCAGGATGGACACATGCTGGATCATAATTATAATTATTATTACCCATCATAAAAGCATATCGATCAAGTATGCCAATAATCATTGCACCAGATTCATCAAAAGCAATATCAGAAATAATCGGCTGCGGAAAACTGTCTCCATGCCATGTAGCTCCTGTGCCCACATCCCATGGTTGCCATTCAGCAGGTAATGCAAAGATAGTAAGGGAGCGCGTATAGTCAAAGTCAATAGACAGTACTGGTGTAGTATCAAAGCTCGCACCATCAAATGTCAAAATGTGGCCTTTCAAATCTGACGTTGATCCACCATTCTCAGCAGAACATACAACGCCAACGTACACGACACCATCACGTACGCCAAGACCCCATGGACGCATCTCCCCACTGGTA
Organism: Hyalogyrina grasslei; assembly: GCA_034780735.1. Lineage (NCBI taxonomy): Eukaryota > Metazoa > Mollusca > Gastropoda > Hyalogyrinidae > Hyalogyrina > Hyalogyrina grasslei. The sequence continues at coordinate 45,487 of JAUZSW010354411.1, forward strand.
CATGCTACACCATTTGGATTTGGAATCGCAATAGGAAATCCTGCTCGCAATGCTCCCGTTGTTGCATCTGTTGCAACCAACTCTCCACTATTCAAATTGACAGCATACAATGTCTGATAGTCTTCCGAAAGATCGATATCACCAATACCGATCGTCCCAATGCTCTGATACGCCACGCTGTCCCAACTTTCACTGACGCCTGCTGTATCTCCTGGTAATGCATTGCACACATCTGTCGCCGCATCTGTACGTGGATTGACACCCACATTGACGCCTGCTAAGGTATTGAGATCTAGATAATTCGCAACACTTGGCGCTGTACGAGCATTGTCAACAGTATAAATGCCTCCAATACCAAGTGGTCCAAATCCTGAGTGCCGACGCAACACTGAGGATGAAAATAATGTATCACTGATAGGATTATACGCAACGCCCCACAATGCTCCCGTCTCAGCGTGTGTACCATATGTCTGACCAAGTGTTGTCGGCGTATCTGTTACAGACACATCATCGCCATAGTTCCAATACACCAAAGTATCTTGCGCGCCTGCTGTACCGGCAATCTGTCCGTCACCATTAATGATGAGTGGCGTTGTTGTTATTGGATTTACGCTATTCACAAAATCTGCAGGATTATGCAATCCAAAGGTAACGCCTGTTGCTCCATCATTTATAAACTGTATAGATGTGGGTGAATCTATGCCATTTTTTGCTGGATAAAAATATGATGGAAAGCTCGCAAACTCAACGCGTAAGTCACTCCCAAGTGCAGTACCAACACTCCAATCACCATTTGCATCAGTCATGACGGACGTACTCCCACCAGATCCTATCACATTGACTGTAACGCCTTCGACACCAAGCTCGTTGGCATCCTGCACACCATATGTATTGAGCATTGCGCCATTGATTGGTAGCTCACGATACACGGTTCCGCTTACTGCAGCATATACTGACAGAGATGAAAATGCAAAGATAGCTATAGATAATAACACACTGAATGTAGGAAAGCGCATAGTATTCTTTTTTTAACTAATTATTTTAATGATAGCATGTATGTTCGATGCATGTTATACACACCACGCAATAATTTCCATTTACATCAACTATGAAGAGCGACTTTCTTTTGAAAGATCATACTCTTACTTAAGCTCAAAAAATCTAACGCACAAGATTACTTACCCAGATAACAATACCATTGTCACGATCTGATTGTGGTTGTATATGATAAATCTTACGTATGACATCACTCGTAGCCGTTAGAGCATATTCAAAATCAATGGCTTTTGCCTCAATGATGCCTCCCACCAAACTGCGTAAACGATGAACTCGCTTTGTCCTATCAGGAATCTGTGAAAGTATGTAAGGAGCTTCCTTAAAAACTCCATTATCCTCCACTCGCAAACCGTATATCGTCGCCGTTCGTGCCGATCCATACAATAAATGAGTGCCTCCATCCTCACTTTTTCCAACCGCAAGAGAGAGAGCATCAACACCATGGTATACATCAATAATTTCTTTGGTCGCTATGTCAATATGATAAATACGACCATTTTCATTTTCAAAGTCAGATTGATCAATTGCAGAAACAAATAAGCTATGATCTGTACAGTTATACGCAAGAGAAATTATGCCAAAAGGATTCTCTGCTGTTGCCACAACATCATCAAGAATCATAAAGACTGAAAGCTCTCCTGTTTCTGTGTTTATTTGATAGATATTTTTTTGCAATGCAAATGTATCATCTTTAATACTTACAAAAGGCATTGGTGTCAACAAAATATTTCCTACGTGGTCACGTGCATAATTACTAAAATGTCCATATGCGCGCCATGAATCCATTTGAAATACATCTCTCCCCGCATAATTATACTTAATGCGTACACCAGTAAAACCTGTCTGTGTTAGGTCGATTGCAACTGATTGTAAAATGCCTTCCTTTACAAAAAAATCAGGATTTTTGATGCACCCATTTACAGGAGAAAGGAGTCTTGGTAAACCCTCCTCATGTTCATTATTCTCATGCACAAATGGAAAAAGAAAAAAATACAAAAAAATGCCACCCAACAATACGCCAATCACTCCGTAAAAATATTTTTTATACTGCATATTCTTGTACCACATAACTATTTTACAATACAACGTTGCATTACTGTGTAAACGGAGTAAACTTTGGACCAACCGTACACGGCCATGATACAACATCTGCATGCCCGCTCTCATCAACGATTGTATCTGCCCAACAGTATTCTTCTCCTTCCGTGTCATCATTTTTTATTTGTGGCACATACCAAAAAATGAGATTTTTACCTTCAAGTTCTTCAGGGGGATCCATAAATTTTTCTGGACCTTGTTCAAAGTTCGTATTACAACAAGGACCAATTGTTATGAGATCCGCTTTTCCTTCATCCTTCTCTGGATGATCAATTGTCACAAATGAATAAGCATGATCACCACGACTACCATCACCAAATTGTCCCACATTTGGCTCAATATAAAACCCTTCTTTGCGAGACCTATCCGACAACGCAAAAAGATAATTCTCATCAGAAAGTTCGACATTCGTTTTCTGAAGATGCCATCGCTCTTTATCCCATGTGTGCCACGCCCCTTCTGTAAAAGCAGAAAAAGTTTCTCCTCCTTGAGAGTTTACTGCAAGATCAATACGGAAAACTGGTCGATACCATCCAGATGCGCCACAACCACGTCCACGATTAACGCCTGCCACACGAAAACTTCCATCATTATAAAATTCAAATTTATTTTGATACCTATAGTTACATGCAAGTGGCCATGAAGGGTTCCGAAAGTCTTGTACAACAGAAAAACCAATTTTTTCACCATTTTCACCAATGATATCTCGAAATTCCGGACCGTTAAATGGAATCACTGATGACGTTGAGAACAGAGGGCATCCTGTTGCGTCAGAGTAGCCAAATGCAAATGTACCAGAAGAATTTTCCTCAAGTTGTACAGGATTATCGGTTTCCGCACGCTCCAAAATTTTCTTATCTTTTTGAGCATAACTCACATGCCAATCAACAATCTTTGCACTATCTAAAACCTTTTTTCCATCGTACAAAACTGAATACACCTCTAATCCATCAGAATTTGTAAGGCGATATCCCAATTGCCATTTACCATCTACAAAGACATTGTCTTTCTTGCAGAAGCGTTCCATGACATACCTATTTTGTAAATCTCTCTCTGAAACAAGTGTTGGCGTTGTACTTGATCCAAGATCTGTAAACCGTGCACCGACCAATGTAAGATTCGTAAGATCTACAATCGCCCACAACGCTTCCTCTTTTTCATAATCAAGAAATGTTGGTGCCACACACAAATGTTTTGATCGCTCACATGACGTTTGTGTCAACGCTGTCCGCACATTTGCCATTGTTGCATCTCTGGTCTTAGGTTTATATCCCAATGCTTCTTGTACTTCTGGTGCATATACTGCAATCTCTTGGGCAATCTTGCGTAAACGTAAAGATATTTCACCTTGCATATTTTCAAACTGTTCAATAGAAATAACTTCTTCCTGCTCAATGTCAACCAATGCTACTGTTGTTGTGTTTGAAAAAAAATTATACTTCTCAACACGATAAATTTCATGTTGACCCTGCTCACTTCTCGGTACAGTATAAACGCGCATGATGTCGTTATGTAAGACTTTTTGCGTGTCTACATCAATAAGATCAGCTAAAAAGTCATCACTCTGCAATGCAATTTCTTGTGCCCTGGATGCCTTTGCACCTTCAAGTTCACTTGCAGAAAGCACCACTGGTTTTTTTTCTTCAAGTGCTCTGAGAACTTCTTTTTTATACGCAATGATAAGATCTGTATTCACAGAAGATTGTGATCCCAAAATTGCGGTATACTCTTTTTGAACATTGTCATGTGACTGCTCCTTTTTAATATACACAACAAATGTCACGATGCCTATCGCGACACAAAGCGAAAGGATAAAAGTAATGTTTTTTTTCACCATGAGAGATTATGTAATAAAAAGATACTCTGTAGAGCTTTGCAAGTACTGTATAGATGCCACTGTTACCAGTATAAACAAAAATAAAGAAAACGCCCAGGCTTTCGTTTCTTCTATTATAGAATACTCTCTTTCCCGTGCCAAAATCCTAAAAATGGGAACAAGTGTCGTCGTCATCGTCAATGCAAAAAAGAGATGTACCACAGAGAAAGAAAAGAAATAATCAAACACCACAGATACAGATGCCGTCATCAAAACAAAAAGCACTTGATAAGGCTTCGTGGCTGGCGTTGTACGCGGATCTGTCAGCATGAAGAATACAAAAATAATGAAAGCTCCAGAACTCATGCGATACACGACATCCTCCAATAAAAGCGATTCATTGAGTGGTATGATAATGATGTACTGTAGCAATATATATACTGTGAAAAAGAGAATTGGAATAAAAAATCGTTGCACTCTCCACGTAATTAATGACCCGAGAAAAATAAGAATCACCGCAAGGAATGGATATTCTCCCCACTGCCCCACGATGGGTAGTGCGACTGTAGGGAAAAGTAAGAGTCCAAGTGTTACGGCAAGATTGGATGGGTTGAAAATATGTGATCCAGAAAAACGAAAAATGTACTTCTGCCCCAAAGCGACAAATAACAAAACAGGATACATCCAAAAATACTCCAAAAATAACATAAAAGAAAGTCCGAGTGAAGTCAGGATGGAAGAAAGTGAGAAAAAGGAAATCTTTCGCTCGCGCAAAAAAATAAAAAAGTGATCAATTACTATACCAGATATGATTACACCGCCAATAAAACCCCATGTGATTTGCAAGTCCAAAACCGTCTTACCAAGAATGAGAAGTAGGAGTAAATTAAAAAGCTGTTGTCCCTGAATGCTATATGGAGAGTCACTTTTATACCACGTAATAATTTTCTGCATAAAATTCACTCTAACGGAAATAATAAATCCTCCTCTACTAAAATTGTATCAAATCTACTTGTAGTGTTGTTGCATATCGTGCAAAGAGACTGGTATAATCTCATCTGCATGTCCTGCAGATCCAAATGCACTGTACCGCGCTTCGCAGAGTTCCTGCATAGCAGATCGTGCTGCACCAAGATACTTGCGCGGATCAAACTGATCTGGATTCTCTGTAAGATATTTTCGAATTGCACCAGTTGATGCCATACGCAAATCAGTATCAATGTTTACTTTGCGCACGCCGTGAGCAATACCCTCTTGAATTTCCTCTACAGGCACACCATATGTCTGTGGCATAGTACCACCATATGCGTTGATGGTTTTGAGCCAGTCCTGTGGGACACTTGATGATCCATGCATCACGAGATGCGTATCAGGAATCATTGCATGAATTTCCTTGAGACGATCGATACGCAATACCTTGCCTGTTGGTGGCTTTGTAAACTTGTACGCACCATGCGATGTCCCGATTGCAATAGCGAGTGCATCTACACCTGTACTAACAACAAAATTCTTTGCCTGTTCTGGATCTGTAAGAAGCATATTTTCTGTGAGAGCGCCTTCCGCACCCATGCCATCTTCCTTGCCTGCTTCAAGTGTCTCAAGTGAACCTAACACACCGAGCTCTGCCTCTACACTCGCACCTCGCGTATGCGCATATTGAACGACTTCACGCGTCGCACTGATATTATAGTCATATGACGACGGCGTCTTGTGATCTGGCATAAGAGAACCATCCATCATTGCAGATGAAAACCCCAAGTCAATTGCACTCATACACATCGCTGGTGACAATCCATGATCTTGGTGCATGCACACTGGAATGTGTGGATATTCTTCTATCGCTGCATGCATAAGATTTCGCAAAAAGATGTTACCGGCATAATCACGCGCGCCCGATGAAGCTTGCATGATTACAGGAGAATTGACATTGTCAGCTGCCTGCATAATTGCCTGAACTTGCTCCAAGTTATTTACATTGAATGCTGGGATTGCATATCCATGCTCTCCAGCATGATCAAGAAGCTGCCTAAGTGAAACAAGTGCCATAGTGTTATCGTAAATAATTATTTACTACAAAAAAATATCATATCCGCATCAAAAACCATTCATTGCCTCCATTGTATCACATTATGCAAGTCACGATACTCCACTACGCATAGCAAAAAAAATCATGAGTCATGTTTTTGGAACGTTCACTACAAAAAATATTGCACTAGTCATTATGCAAATATATACTCACAAATACCTCGTCAAAAAATTATCTACCTTCCCTTGCTTGCCATGGGTCATAAGAGTGAAACGATTGAGTGCGAAGTAAATTGGCGTATCAAGGATATACCCTAATCTGTCTTTGCGTTTTTGATCTCCTATGAAATCATTGGCAAGAAAAACAAGTTTTCAAATATTTCGAGATACAAAAAAAGCGAGTTCCTAGGCTCACAATGTTATTACAATCAAGATTGTATTCCACCGAAAACCAAAGCACCCACCTTTATATCTCTATGAAACCATTATAGCATGCTCGCAGTAAAAAGTCAATGTGGCACGTACATATTTCGCATGTGGTGAAATACTAACACATGCTCGAACCTATTTTGAACAACAATCGCGGAGCGATTGCTAGAAAGGAAAAGGAACGCGCCGTGCGCGTGCTGTTTATTGCGTGCGCCTGAGGGCGCACGCTCGCCTCGTAAACTCGGCGAGCCCCAAAAACAAAATTTGCCTTTTCCTTTTTTAAAAAGAATTGGGGGGGGGCGAAAAAAGGAAAAAAACGCAAAGGCAAAATTTTGGTTTTTGTGGGTTCGCTACAGTCATTCCAAAATGGCTCGTTAAAACAAGCTTTGTTGCTTACGCAACACCACTCGCCATTTTTCCATTCCTTTGCGAACTGTGGCGCTACGCTCGTGGTAAATCGTCCGTCCGCTTGCTCACGAGAGGTGCCTCGCATTGGCTTGGCTCGTAAACTCGCCAAATGCCTGCTCGGCGCTCTCATGGCTCGCTCATTGCCTTTGATTAGAGTTTAGTGATATTTGTGCAGAAAGAAATAATCTGTATTTCTCAAATTCTATTCACTATCATAATCATCACCCTCATACTTCTTATATTTTTCTAGATATTCTTCTGTATGCCATTTATAATCATGGTAATACCTTTTTCTAAATTCATCTATTGCCGTTTCGTATTGACTAATAATTAAAACAACATCGCTATTTGTAGGAATTTCGTCCTCATTTAGAGTATCTAAAAAAATGTAAGATTCTTCCTGTTTTAAAAGCTCTTTTAAAGGTTCCAAAACACGATTTACCATTTTTATTTTTATTTGGTTTAATTGTCCGTCTGCTTTCTTTTTTGATAAAATATCAAACTCTATTTTTTGAGCAGAAAGCATATCTTTTAAAAGTTTATAATTTTCAATATCTTTGTCTGTCGGTATCAAGTTTATTTTTTTAGTCATTGTTTTTAAAGTTAAATTATTTGATAGTTCTAGAATTTGTTTTTTGATCTGATACTTTACCGTCAATCAACCAATACCAGTTATAATCATGATATTGAATATTATCACATCTTAATTTTTCTAAAGACGTTAAATAGTGAGAGAGAATGAAAACAACGTCGCTATTATTTGGAACATCATCTTCCTCAAACAAACTAAAATCATCTGGAAACGGCTTGTACTTATTTTCCAAAATTGCATTAGCTCTTGAAAGAATACTATTAATAAATTTCAACTTGAATTTATTTAAAGGATCCGTTGGTTTCTTTTTTGATAAAAGGGCAATTTCATCATAAGCACTTTTTAGCTGTGATTGTAATTTTAGAAATGTTTCTACTTGTTTTTTGTTCATGATATTTGTGATTAAAAATTAAATTTAAGATGGGCAACTTCTTATAAAGTCTACAAATTTTTTATTGATAACGTCAATTGGCTTTCTTTGCTTACTCTCATAAATTTGGCACATAAATTTTAAATCTTCATCGTCCAAAATTAATATGCATTTTCTTTGTCCAGCCCATAAATCAATAGTATTTTTAAGTACATTTTTGGGTGGCTTATTTCTGGTAAATATAATTCCAAAACTCCCAAATTCATTATTCAAATAACGATTTAATTGATTTATATGAGTAGTAGAAACTTCTTTAACATTTTTTAGTTCAAATACTATTTGTTTACTATTATAAGTTATATAAGCCTCGTTTAATAATTTATGTGAGGTATTGTTATAAAAAATTAAATCTCTTATTAAAACCCCTTCAATTGTTCTTGATTGTGGTTGGGCAAAATCCAAATCTGGGAAAAGCATGGACGCTAATAATGGACAAAGATTTTTTTCATATTCTTGATCTGCATTATCTATTTTCCCAGTTGGGAGTTTTATAATTGTGTTTAACTTTCTTTTTGAAGATAAAATTGGTATTTGAGTAAACAGAGGATCGTTTTTACAGTCTTTTTGTTCTAACTGCTTTCTTTTTACATATGCCCGAACTTGATCATAATTTTCTCTATTATATTCAAGTATTTGAGGCCTTGGGATTTTCTTCCCAGCCAATATTTTTTTAGATGTTGAAATATATTCTTGAAAATAATCTTCAAAATTTATCCACGGAACAAAGCGAAGCCATCTTTTTGGAATCAATAAAATAGGTTCCTTTGTATTTGGATTTATCGGTAAATCAACCTTTTCAACTATTAATTTAAGTTTTTTGGTATTAAAATAATGAACTTCTACATTTTCAGTTGGGATAGAGTATTTCTCGCATTGTTGAATCGTGTAATCAATTAAAAAAGATTTGATAAAATTACAAGAAATATCACTGACACGATCTTTTGAAAAATTTTCAATTAAAAGTTGTAGTTCTTCAAAATGAGTGAAGCCTTGCTTTTGAATTTGGGGAATATCTTTAAAGGTAGTCAAAATTGTTTGTGCCATTTTATCTCCAATCTTTTTACCATGTTTTGCTTTTGAATTTCCTAAACCAACTTCGTCACATTCTGATATTTCTTTTAAAATCTGAATCGCTGCATCTTCATCTTTTAAGAATAAGTTTCCCAAGTAGTTGAATGAACTTACTATTGTAGTGTGCAAAGAATTATCTTGTTGAGATGGACTTTTCCATAATAAAAAAGGATCCAAATAAAGAGGTATGTCTTCATCTAAAAATGGAATAGCAAATTCAACCTCTTCTTGTCTAAAAGGTAAGTTATGAAAATCATTTAGTCTTGGTCTTACAATCATGTTTTTATTTTTTTAAAATTCCAAAAACTTCCAATTCTTCAAATCATTTGGATTGTATTCATATTTTTCAGAATCATTATATCGCCAACTTTTCTTATCTTTAATAACAATCCCACCAAATATTTTTTTCTTTCCTTTTTCTTTTTTAATATACTTTGCTAGTCCCTCGGCGCGCGGTCCAGCTGTTGCTGCGTATATACCGCCTTTTGTGTCAAACAATCCAATTCTTCCGTCTTTTAATTTTACGATGAAATCAACATAAAATGGTTTTTCTAAATTATTTTCAATATATGGAACAGCAAAAAATGTTGCGTCACTTACTCCATTTTTAAACCACCAATCTACTTCTTTTGATTCTTCTAAAAATTTTATAAAGTCAACCTCAATACCGCTGTCTTCCTCAAAAATTGTTTGTTGAGCCTCATTAGTCTTTGTTTTTGCAAAATAAGGCAATAATACTGACTTTTTGTAGTCTTTCTTTTTGTGCATCAAATCATAACTTATAGAAAACGGAACATTCCACGGATTTTCATTTTGAATTATTTTATTTTTTCCTTTTCCAACTCTTTCTTGATATAACTCTTTTGAGCGATTGATAACATCAATTATTACTTGCTGATTTTCCTCTGCCAAAACAACAGCTTGAATTTCAGGCCATCTGTCTTCATCTCTTGATGCGTCAAAGAAAGCATAAATGGATTCATTTATTCGTTTAATTGAGCGAGTTTCTGGTGCAAATTCGGGAGCTAAATTTTCTCTAACAAAAAGATCAAAAGCATTTTGCAACTCAAGCTCTGTTTTCGGTAATGCTAATGTGCCAGCTTTTTCTATTCCTTGCGCCTCTTTGTCAGTATCCAATATACGACCACTAGCAATTAATTTTGTGTTAACGATACTATGTTTAAAAGAAACTTTCTTTTTTAAATTTAATTCTTTAGCTGCCTGCATAAAATCAGCGCGAAAATCAGAAGAAAGCCTTGTTTCTTCTCTAAAACGCTTAGAGTGATAACTTGTTAAATCTATATTTACATAGCTTTTTATTCTATCGCTTTGCAACGGCTTGACATCCCCTTGCATACCACCTTGCTCAATCCTCGTGTCAATGTCTGGTAAACTAGTATATAAATATGCTTTGTTTAATTCATTATGTTCATAATATTTATGTTCAGGCATGCGCATAATACGCCCAAGTGTTTGAATTGAAAAAGTAATATTTTCATCAGTCCATTGTCTAAACAATACTAAGATTGTAGCGCGTGGACAATCCCACCCGAGCGCAATAGCCTGTTTAAAGAGCATAATTTCTACTTCATTTTCTGGTTTTTCAATATTATCAAGATTGATTTTTTCTTTTCCAGTCAAATAAATTGCTACACGATGGTCATCTTTTGTATAACCAAATTTTGCGAGCATACGCAAAACATCTTCTTTCTTATCTGGGATACCTTTTTTCTTATCTGGTAGTTGAATAAGTAAGAGTGGGTTTACTGATGAATTTTCTTTATCTTCAAGAATATTTTCTAATTCATTTCGTTTCTCTATTGCACTTCGTAAAATCAATTCATCTGCAGATTCATCACTTTTTCTTTTATCTATCACATAGTTTTCAAATCCTTCGTTTACTACAACTTCTTTTTTAATCATTCCTTCTTTTCGCACATCTGCTTTTTCTACTGGCACAATATATTTACTTGTATTTTGTGGAGTTGCTGAAACTTCAATAGTGATTTTTGGTGCAATAGTATCTATAATAATTTCCTGTGATTTAGCACTTTGTGCAGTGTGATGACTTTCATCAATAATTAAAATAACTGTTCGTCCAGCTTCTTTTGTTCGTGCAATAATAGTATCCAAATTATTATCTCTTTCATTTGCACGAATATAGATGTTATCTTTTTTATTTATGCTCGCCCAATTTAAAAACAAGATTTCATTTTCTTTAATTTGTCTATTTTCAAGCTCCTGAAAATACGAACAGCGCAAACCAATAGCATGTGCATCAAAATATTTTTTCAAACTATCTCTACTCTGGTCATGAAGTTTATTTACAGCTATCCATACAAAAGCAAATTTCTTTCCGTCTAGGCGTGCATCAATTAAACGACTTAAAAACTCCGCCGTCATTATAGTTTTTCCAGAACCAGTTGGAGACTCAAAAATAAGAATCTTATTTTCTTCCATATCAAGCAATTCATTTGCTGTATTTTTCAGCTTTACAACTGCTTTTTCTTGATAATCTTTTAATTCTATTCTCATAATAATAATTATTTAAAAATTTCTTGATAAACTTTCAGGATAACCTCAGGTATTGCTTTCAAATTTACCTTATCTTTCACATCAGCAAACTCTTTTGTGTGAGGGTCATCGTTAAGAGAAAATACATATGTATTTATTCTTTGTTTAATCTTCTTTATTGCTTTTTTATACTCGTCTATTGCTTCATCATAAAAAATAATTCCGAGATATTCATTTTTTGGATTTTTAAAAATTTTATATTCTTCTGTTTCAGTTACTAAATCAAAAATATTCTCTTTTATACAAATCATTTCTGTAGATTTTTTAACAAGCTTACGCTTGTTTTTATCTGTTTGTTCAGATTCTACAAAATCATAAGCAGTAAAATATTTTAGATTTCCGCCAAGCCCCTCAACTTTTTCACCTTTAATATTTTTATATCCTTTAATCACTTTTTTAAGTCGCGGCTGACAAACGTCAGTACAAATATTTGATTCGTTGTTAGTACATAGAATAAATTTTCTACCCCCACCGTCTTCTTTGTTTAAAGCCAACACAGCATGCCCGGTTGTTCCAGAGCCAGCCATAAAATCTAGAACTATACCATTAGCAACTAGTGAATGCTCTAATAAAAATTTAATTAACATTGTTGGCTTGGGATTTTCAAAAACATCTTTTTTCCCAAAAATTTCCTTTAATTCATTTGTGCCATCTGCTGTAGTGGCAAGTTCATATAAAATACTCCTCTCTTTAATCTTCTTAACATTGCCTTCAGAGAAATATATTTTTTCATAAGGAATCCATTTATCATTTTTTTCTTGCCAATAAATCAAATCATTTTTTATTAACATGTCCATTCTCTTTTTACCAACACGCCATCTACCATCATTTCCATCTGGTGCAATTGGATATAGGTTTTTATTATCAGGTGACTTTATGGCAAAATACATTTTTGGTCGGTCTTCTCGTCTTGCTGTATTTCCCCATTTTGCCAACTTAACGGCAGAAAATTTTCCATTTTTATCTTTTTTATTATATTGAGCTTGTTCAACTGGGACTTCTTCATCTAACCAATTAAATTTATTTGATTTTCTGTAAACTATCACATATTCATGTTCAGTTACAAAATGAGCATCCGCTTGACCACCGCCTTCTTTTTTCCGCCAAATAAATTGACCAACAAAATTATCTTCTCCAAAGATTTCATCACACATCATTTTTAATTGTGCCTGTTCATTATTATCTATATTTATAAATATGACACCACTTTTTTTTAGTAAATTATGAGCAAGCAATAATCGTTTTTCCATGAACGAAAGCCACTTACTATGTTTAAACGGATCATCTTTCTTTACATAACCACTTCGAAATTTATCAGTATAAATAAAATCACCATTCCCAATATTGTATGGTGGATCAATACAAATAACATCAATCGCTTCTTGATGTGTAAAATTTAAAACTGCAAGTGAATGATAATTATCACCTTCAATTAAAATGTGGGTTTGGTCATTGTCATTAGAAACAACATCTTTACTTTTGACTTCCTTCAAAACAGGAAATGGCTTGCCTGCAACTTCATTTGCAAACATTTCTTCTGGTGTTCGCGCATCAGGATTGATAAGCACATCAATTTTTTCATGCGGAACATCACGATGCCACACAAGACCATATGTAGTTTCCTTAATGCGCTTTAATTCTTTTATAAGCTCATCTTTGGACCAATTTGTATAATCAATTTTTTTCTTCGCCATAATTATTTTATTAAATCATCCACACCAACACCAAGCGCTTTTGCAATTTTGGTCATTGTGTCAATCGTAGGATTTGTATTTGCCCCTGACTCTATCTTGATTATGGTGTTGTAGGTAACATCAGCCAGCTTTGACAATCTGTCTTGCGAAACACCGACTTTCTCTCGGTACTTTTTTATATTCTTTGCTATTGTGGATTTCTTGTTTGCATTCATTGTAATATATTACTATAATTATAAGTATCTCGGTTGTGATTGTTTATTATATTACTATGATAACAAGAAATCCGAGGATTGCCAAACAAGATTTTGTTCTTTTACACTCGTAGCGAACCCACAAAAACCAAAATTTTGCCTTTGCATTTTTTTCCTTTTTTCGCCCCCCCAATTCTTTTTTAAAAAGGAAAAGGCAAATTTTGTTTTTGGGGCTCGCCGAGTTTACGAGGAGAGAGTGGCGCGGTGGGAGTTGTGAAGAATTACCACCAAGCGTTCCTAGCGCAAATTGCACTCTCACGCGTGTAGGAAGGTTGTGCGTGGCGAGCGTGCCGTCGCAACGGCACGCAATAAACAGCACGCGCACGGCGCGTTCCGTTTCCTTAATTGCAATCGCTCCGCGATTGATGTTCAAAATAGGTTCGAGCATGTGTTAGTATTTCACCACAAACGCGAACTTCGTTCGCAGACAATACAACACGACGGCGCGCCGAAGGCGCGCAAGAAGAAGAAAGGGATAAAAAATGCTGTCGCTTTGCGACAAATTCAAAAGGCGACGGCACGGCAAAGTGCGCGGTTTTGTTTCTTGTTTCGTATCCGCCTAATTTCTCAAAATAAATTTTCCATATTCATTACAAATTAATTTTTCAAAATTATGCCTAAACCAAAATATTTTCTTTACGCTCGCAAATCAACAGAAGATGACGACCATCAAATTATGAGTATTGAAGCTCAGCTTTTTGAGTTAAGAGAATTTGCGCGTAAAGAAAATCTTGAAATTCTTGAGGAATTTCAAGAGTCAAAAAGCGCAAAGACACCAGGTAGAGAGAAATTTACAGAAATGATTTTGAAAATTGAAAAACTCGGTAATGTCGGTATTTTATCTTGGCATCCTGACCGCCTTGCAAGGAATAGTGTTGATGGTGGAAAAATCATACATCTTGTAGATCAAGGCAAAATTGTGTCTTTACGCTTTCCGACATTTTGGTTTGAACCCACTCCGCAAGGTCTGTTTATGTTACAAGTGGCTTTCGGACAATCTAAATACTATTCAGATAGTTTGATTCAAAATATAAATCGTGGAATCCGCCAAAAAGTGCGTCGTGGTGAGTGGCTGACAAAAGCACCTTTCGGCTATGTGAACAATCCAAAAACTCGCAATATTGAACCTCATCCAGTAAATGCTCGTATTGTAAAGCGTGCTTTTGAAGAATATGCAAAAGGTACACACTCATATATTTCTCTGGCACAATTTATGGCGGATTTAAGTACTACAAATTCTAAAGGAAAGCCACTTGTCAAAGCTACCATCAAAAAGATATTGACAAGCAGAGCATATCTCGGAATGACACATCATAAAGGCGAATGGTTTGAAGGTAGCTTTGAGCCAATTATTTCTCCCAAATTATTTGAAGCCGTCCAGAGAGTTTTAGAAAGTAAAGCAAAGCCAAATGGTAAGCGTAGACAAAAACATGACTTCCCGCTGACAAATCTTTTTCGTTGCGAAGAGTGTGCGAGCATGTTTACCGCTCAATTTGCAAAAGGCAATGGTGGTGTATATCGCTACTATCGCTGTAGCAAAAAGAAAGGCACATGCTCGCAGAGTTATGTACAAGAAAAAGATTTGTCAGCCCAACTACAAAAACGGCTTCAAACAATTTCACTTTGCGATTGTTACGCAGACTGGATGTTGAAGGAAATTGAAAAATGAGAACGAGAAGAAACAAAACAATCGCAAAGTGATGTCCAAAATCTTGCAATTAAACTCAAAGAGAGCGAAGCACGCATGGAGAAATTAGTTTCAACATATTTAGATGGTGATATTCCGAAAGATGTGTATTTGAAAAATAAAGATAAAATCATGCGAGCCACACTCTCTTTGAAACAGCAAAAGGAAGATTTAGGACATGGGAGAAAGAATTGGGTCGAACCATTGCAGGAGTGGGTTATAGATACGAAACAAGCCAATTTTTTGTCCAATTCCACTGATTTGCATGCAATCCGCTCCTTTGTCCAAAAAATTGGAACGAACCATACGGTTCGTAACAAAACCGCGCACTTTGCCGTGCCGTCGCCTTTTGAATTTGTCGCAAAGCGACAGCATTTTTTGCCCCTTTCTTCTTCTTGCGCGCCTTCGGCGCGTCGTCGTGTTGTATTGTCTGCGAACGAAGTTCGCGTTTGTGGAGTTAAGGAGATTCGAACTCCTGACCTCTTCCATGCCATGGAAGCGCTCTACCGACTGAGCTATAACCCCATACCCTTCTATTATGATACACGCCATTTCAAAAAAAGAAAGAGTCGGCTAAAAGTATATACTTCTACCCGACTCATAAACCCCACTCCACTTATTTTATATATGTTGCTGTTGCAACGATTACTTTATTGCGACCAGATTCTTTGGCCTCATAAAGCGCCTTATCTGCTTGTGCAATACCCTTCTTCATATCACCCTTATAGCTAGCAATACCAATACTCACTGTGCAGCGGATTTCTTTAGCTTCATAAGTAAATATGAATTCCTCGATGGACGTACGTATTTTTTCAGCACGCTCTCGTGCAAGATCCAAAGAAAGAAAAGGTTCAATATCAATGAACTCCTCACCACCGAAACGCGCAAGAATGCCAATCGATTTTCTGATATTATCGTTGAGAATTCTACCGACTTCACCGAGTATATAATCACCCGCTTGGTGTCCATGTGTATCATTGACCATTTTAAAGTGATCAATATCAAACATGAAGACAACGCCTTGCGATCGGTGTGCTCGACGCTCATTTTCATTTAAGCGAAGCGTTTCCCGTCGATCACTTTTTATGTACTCTTCCAAAGCATTTCGTGATAACAACTTTGTCACTGCATCAATTCGTGATTCTTTTACAATGTCCTTCAAACGAATAATTTCCAATGTTTGCAGTTCATGCTGATTCGCCATATTGCGATAATCTCTTTGGACATCAAACAATCCTGTACCAACACGGCCAATCCGCTTTCTCAAATTCGCATTTTGTGAAAGTAGCAAATTATTTTCCTCCCTTAGAAAAATGACTTTACGCGCAATGCTATACCGCACTATCAAAGTGACAAGTACAAAAAATACTACGCCCATGACAACTAATATTATACTGTTCATACTACTGACTCCTAGGTCTTCTTCCTGTCTAGAATTGTTAAAGAGCTTCCTTCTTTGCTCTTCTCATACACAAAATTTGTACGAGCAACACTATCATAGCATTTTTTATACTTATTGTCAATCCCCACACGCCGCACACAATACACTATATTTTTACCGAAAAAACAACTTATTACAAAACAAAAACCACTCATGATAAGTGGTTTTTGTTTTGATTTACGCGTACTGCGTACCTTGATACTATTTATCTTCTTTTTTAGCGTCAAGTTTATCAAGTCCGAGCTTTTTGACAGCCCAGTAAATAAATGCTGCGATAACAACAAAATCAATAACTGTGCTGATAACTGCACCATACTTAAGTATTACGTCACTGCCAAGAGTAATACTCATTTCAGCGAGATCTACCTTACCAAGAACCATACCGATAACTGGATTCAAGATATTTTCAACGATTGAAGCAACGAGCTTTGAGACAGCGCCACCAAGGATAAACCCGACAGCAAGACCTACAACACCTTGTTCTTTCAAAAAAGTTACAAAACCTTCCATAGCGACACCTCCTTTCTATTGTATAATTTATCTATAAAAGTCTCTTATCGAGATTTTTCTCTATAGATTCACTGTACCAGAAAAAAAGCACTTTGTCTAGATGTATTATTTACTTATTTTTTACGCAGCTCTTTAAACTTCCGTATTTCTGAAAGATTTTTGTGATAATTTTGCCCATCTAGATATTCTACAAATGTACTGTACTGACTATGTTCTCGTGACAACCGCCGTGCATACTTGATAGGACACCAGTATCGCTCTGTACGCGCAGCAATTTCACGAGCATAGCCTATCAATCCACCAAAATAACTACAATACATACAATTCATCTTTTCAAACCAATTAAGATACGCCAAATGTCCGCGATCAAAAATAAAATACTCTTGCATCGGCACGAGTGGGATACTATAGAGACGAAAACCAACATGATGATACACTTCCAAAAAAACATGTAGGATTACAGCGGGAACAATCATGCTATAAATAAATGGAAGGGAAAGTATTTTACGCAACGTCATGTGACGCGATAAATGAAAAACGCTGATACGATATTTTTGAAATTGTAAACGCTTACGCAAAGCCTCTTGTACAAGAGTCTTTTGATCACGCAAATTATCAAGCCGACGGTCAATCCCTCGCACAACACCTGCACGAAATTGCATCAAATCTCGTAGTTCTTTCACGTGGTCAGCCTGTCGCAATTCTGCAATCTTTTCTTCAATTGATGTGCGCAAGTCTCGTGCCATACATATATTTATTGTTTTAATGTCCTCTATCGTCACTTCTGAAAATATGTAAAACCCATAACAATACAAATGCTACCCATCCACTCATAATTGTCCACAATTTTTTCATAACTACACTCAAGCGTATCATACTTACAAAACAAAGCATAGAACTGTACGTGGCACATATAGATAAAAAGAGGTTACATTCTTGCAACCTCTTTCTTTTGATCAACAAGTATCATGGACTTTTGTGACGATGATAACAATTTCACCTACTTTACAATCCTCCGCACTGATATTGTCATATGTTCCTCCACCACAAAAAAATGACTCTACCCAACCACCCAAAAATCCAACTTCATAGTTTTTTATGACGATGCCATATGCATTATAATGCATCACGCTTTCTGCGATAATATCACCATGTGTATATTTGTACATGACATCACCAGGTGTGATTCTTTTGGTACTAAATACTCCTCCAGAAGTCCGCTTTGCGACAAAGAAATGTTCATTCCCTCTCTCTTCTACTATAAATGTAATACTCATCTCACCTCTCCTTTGTAAAAAGAACGTCTGTATATTCACGATTGGATACCTCATTATACAGCATTTTATACTTTTTGCAAGGCTTACAGTATAGAAGCCTTTCCATCTTAAGAGCCACATGAGCTGAGTCATAAATTCATCCAATGATTTTTTATAAGCAAATAATAATCATAAATACATGTCTCATAAAAAAATACGTGCTATTATTTTAAATATGCATTACACATTCAAAATCCTTATCACGGTTTTTATAATCATATTCTTTGTTCTTGGAATATTGAGCTATATCCATGAGGGAAATATTCACGAACTTTATCTCAATAGAGCATCTGAAAAGATACTAGATCGAAATAATCAATTGATCGCACTACTACCAAATAAAAATGACTACTATTCTGAGTATATTTCCGAACTGCCTACCGACATAAAGAATATTCTTTTAAAAAAAGAAGATCGTTATTTTTATATGCACCATGGAATCAATCCTATCAGCATCCTCAAAAGTCTCAATAAAAACCGTCATGCTTCCAGCACGATCACACTTCAATTAGCAAAAGTTCTCACACTAACAAAGGGGCAAGAGATTACAATGATTGGTACTGGAGAAAGTGCTACAATTGGATCGCCTATTCTTAAAAAATGTACTATCAAATAGACTAAAGACTCCCGCAAACTTTAAACAAGACTCTCTGTTGATATAGAGAGTCTTATTTATTATATTTGACAAACGACACAAGAAAACATGCGTCTCA
The DNA here is from genome assembly GCA_034780735.1 of Hyalogyrina grasslei. Lineage (NCBI taxonomy): Eukaryota > Metazoa > Mollusca > Gastropoda > Hyalogyrinidae > Hyalogyrina > Hyalogyrina grasslei. The sequence goes on from JAUZSW010354411.1 coordinate 64,601, forward strand.
GAGACTATCTGATGTTCAATTTTGACATCCTTTTACGCAAAGCACCCGAACCACCTTCAAGCACAGTAATGACATCCTCTTTTCTTTTTGGGTTTTCAATCGACCCTGTTGCATACGAAAAATCATGCTTACCATCCCCAACATGATTAATTGAAGACACGATTATCTCCTCACTATCAGCACAAATAACCAAGCTAGCATTGTGAGAAACTACAATAATTTGCCTATCTTTCTTTTCATTTTGAATAAAATTCACTAGATCAGTAGCGATACCACCAACATCAAGATCATCTTCTGGTTGGTCAATTAAAATTGGATAATTTTCATCATCGAAACGGAAGATTAACTCTAGTAATGCAATTGCCTTTTGCCCACCAGTCATATCCTTAAAACAAGTTGTGCCATCTTTAGTCTTAACTGAATTTAAATAATCAATCTCATATCTATTTTTTAGAAGCTGAGATAATACATTCGAAACACTTTCTGCCTCCACTTTAATTTCTAAACTTCCATCAAGTAATGAATGAATTAATTTTCTAATAGTATCTTCAGTTGGTTTATTTGGAGATTCTCCAAATAAATCTCTAATATCTTCCTCTGCTTTCAGTTTTGAATCAGTATCTCTAGTATTTATGTAATGCTCAACAAAATGTTTTATCTGTAACAAGCCATATTGAGCGACTACCTTCACATCCAAAAAAGAAAATGCCTGATCGAAATCTACTGTTCCAAAAATTACTTCCTGTTGAGAGTCAAACTCAGAGTAGGCATTGAGCAACGCTTCTACTGAAGCTTCTTCTTCCACTTTAGAGGAATCAATTTTAGAGATAAGACTCTCAATTCGAACCTTAGTATCACGTAATACACCTAGCTCTTTTGCTAAGTCTTCAAGTGCTTGACTTTGCTTTATTTTTTTACCAATTTTCAGCAAAGTCTTTTCTTTCGCCGCCACTGATATCCTTAATGTTCCTTCTTGTGCAACTATTTTAACTAACTCTTCCTTAATTAGCGCATCGAGATTTTTCTTATTTTCTTTATCTAACTGATTCTTCATTGTGTCCTGTCTAGATATTGAAAGCATGCTAAACTGCTGATCTGATACAAAAATATCAACTCCGCTCTCGTGCAGAGTATTAAGTATTTGATAATCCTGAAGAAGTATCTCTAGCTTTTTCTTGCTGTCATTCAATTCCCCCTGGGTTTTCGAATAGTTATCTATTTCTTCCTCTGTGACTTCGTTTCCACTTTCTTCTTGAAACTGTTTTATTTCAACGTTCTTCGCATCTATTTCTTTCTCAATCTCAACTTTTGATCCCTGCTTCCTTAATAGAGCTTTACTACCTTTTATGGTATTATCTGCAGCTAACAATTTTTCAATCAGACTTTCTATCTTTAGTTTATTTTGAGAAGCGAATTGTTCATATGTTTGTATGGCATTCTCAAACTGCACATTTTTAGTGAGTAGTTTTCTTAAGAAAGCATCTCTCTCCTTGATTCTATCTCCATCATCATAAGTGAGAGAGCTAAGATAGTTTTGAGGTACATAGAAAATATTTTTTGGACTGTCTTCTGTCCCAGCATTTTCCTCGCCATCCATCCATATAACCTTAAAATCACCCAATTGGTAGGGTAATTTTTTATCGCGCTCAGTGTATTGAGTTGGATCAACTTTGTGAGCAATATTTTTCAGTAAGGTAGACTTTCCACTACCTCTTACACCAATAATTGAATTTAAATCTCTATTCAAATATATCACCTGATTCTCTCCAGTCTCATTATTAAATTGAACTTGGTCAATTAATACTCTTTCAGACTTTGAACTTCCTGGTTTACGTTCTTGCACTTTGATTCTTTCTTCAGGTTCAAAAATAACTTGTCTTAAACCCTCGAATGTAGGATCTGACTTAATCCAAGTATAGCAATTTCCAATTCTGTCTTTGGAGGCTCCTGTAGATAATTCGTGCGCATCACTGCAGTCAAACAAAAGATCATTAACCTGCTGCTCTGTAAGTTTATTTTTAGCATTGATATACGCAGAAACATTTTTACTCGCTGTAAAAACAAAGTCGACAGAGTTGATGATAGTTTTCTTTTCAGCAATACTACTATCATTCCAATTAAACGAATCCCACTCAGTTTTCCCAATTGCGCTTACGAAATGATCTTTAAGATATGATGATGAAATCAAAAGATTGAGAATTTCATTTTCTTCAAAGTTAATGTTATTGAAACCTTCGTGCACATCAGATCCATAGTCCCTAATTTTTTCAGATGGGACAGTGGCTTTGATAGCCGCACCTAAATCGGCTAGTGATTCTGGAGTAACAACACCATTCCACTGAATCCCTTCATGACCTGGAGCGAGTTTATATTTTCCATATAATTGATTAAGAAACTGTTGTTGAATTATTTGAGGCGTAAGTTTATCAGATAAAATTACGTGAAAATTAATCCTTTTAAACTCTTGATGACCGCCAAACTTTTTGATTCGAAACTCAATTACTGGAAAGATTGTATCAATGTTGGCTAACCTTCCATCTTCTTTGTATTTCAGTACTTTTTCATAACCATCAATGAACAAATAATCATTGATACCTATAACAGAAAATTCGGGCGGTAATGCCTCTAGGTCAGTAATAAAGTCCTCCCAAGCATCATCTGTATTACCTCCATAATCCTCAACCAATGAAAAGGGTGTGTGAACGTGTAAATCCCACTTCCTCCAACTTGAGCCACGATTGTATATTTGTGAGTCTACCATTTTAAATTAAATTTACTTTTCTATATATTTATAACACCTACATCTATCATACTATAAAACCGCCTCCGAGGCGGTTTTGAGTGCTTTTCGAAGATCTCGGGTCTTACTCGATACTTTAAACTTTGTGAGGAGGGGAAGGGATTCGAACCCTCGAGAGCCGTAAAGCCCTAACACCTTAGCAGGGTGTCCTATTCAACCACTCTAGCACCCCTCCAGAACTATTTTGCAATCTCCCCTAGTATAACAAAAAAACCATAAAAATCAAGAGTGTCCTTCTGTCTACAAAAAACGGCTTCACTATGAAGTCGTTTTTTGAGCCAAGGATACTTTGTTATTTATTTATGCATATTTTTGTGCATATTCCTGCCATCAAAGCCGAGTTCTTGCATGACTTTGTGCGCACTATCATAGTCACCGTCTTTACGGAGCATGTGCGCTTCAATGAGACGATTAAACTTCTCTCGTGAATCAATCTTTTGACCAAATTCTTTGTCAGTAATCGCTTCTTGGAATGCAGAATAATCTTTCTCCTCAAGTGCACTACGCACTTCTCCCCTGACTGCATCATGGATTTTGTGATGGCGCATAAATCCTAATTCTTGCATAGCCTTGTGTGCGCCCTCTCGATCGCCATTTTCACGCAATTCTCGCGCTTTTGCAAAATGATCAAACTCCTCTTGTGAATTGATTTTGTCTGCAAGTTGCGTATCCTTCACGCTACGTTGAAATGCACTATAATCCTTATTTGATACTGCGAGCCGTACAGCCTCATGTATAGTACCATTACCCCCAAAATGAGCATTTGCTGTTGCGATCGACGCAAACGAAATGACACCAACAGCACCTCCTAATAATATCTTCTTTTTCATAGTTATTTTTTATCAATTATGTGCAGGTGATCATGTCTGCATAAATATATACGCACGACTACACAGATATCTTTCACTCATTGTGCTAACGTTATTCCCTACGCACTATTTCGCCTGTCCACTTTTATACATGCCATGATACTGAACCTTATGTTTTTGTTTTATATTCTTTGGTCCACGCCTCATGACATGTACGTCATCTGCAACAAATACATCACGATCAATTTTTTTACCAAAAAACATCAAGCGTCTGTCGGATGTTAACATTTGTTGTTTTTCTTGTGAGATTTTTCTACCATCAACATACCAGAGATGTTCATCTATACGATTATAGACTGTACATATGGCATTTTCGCATTTTGTGACAATACCCAAAAGGCGCCCTTTCTCTGGTGCATGCAGAAGATAATGTTGACGTTTATCAATGCTTTTATACATATGTATACGCTTACCCAAAGCATCGTCAAAGCGTGTACTTGTACCAAAGCTATACAAAGCAATGCCACCCACAATACTTGCAAAGACAAGCGCAAGACTAATTTTTATAAATCCATACCGATACCCTTTTTTTGTTGCGACAATAGCGCACTCTGCGATCCATACAAAGAGCACAAATACCATCAACCAGACAAATGGCAGCATCATGATAAAGTGCTTAAAAATCGTTGTACCAATTGCGCGATGCACGTCCCATGCACCATGCGTAAAGCTCAAGATGATGACAGAGACTGCAAGCATACCCACAAAAATCAAGACAGCTCCCACAAACCATAAAAGAACGTTGTATACAGCAAACCGCCACCGCGCTTTTGGTATGATACCTTCATCTTTGATTTTTTCTAAGACCTTCTTGCTAATATCTATTTGTGTCATATACACGATTTTAATTATTTACAAAGATTGCATGATACCGTCGCACCGCTCGCGAAACTGTTTCTTGGCTCGATGCACAAGTGTCGCGATTGTACCCATTGGCTTTTTCAAAATATCTGACATTTCTTTATATTCTCTTTCTTCAAGAAACTTGAGTACAAGAATCTCTCGATAATGTTCATCCATCATCATGAGAATGTCGCCAACATACGCCGCTAAAAATGAACGATCTACGTCACGGACGAGATCCACGTCGCTCATCACTCTCGCAAGAAAATCCGCATCAACATGAATGATTTTCCCTTGTGGACGGATTTTGTCTTTACGCCACTGACTCACAGTTGTATTGTGTACGATACGATAAATCCATGATGAAAAAGAGAGAGTATCATCAAAGCTATTGATATTTTGATACGCCTTCAGAAAACTTTCCTGCAATACGTCCTCTGCGCCTTCACGTGTCAATGTCGATTTTTGCATGATAAATCGCAACAAACGACTTTCATATCGTTGCATCAACACACCAAAAACCTCCGGCTCTCTACCGATTGCAGATACTAGCTCTGTATCACTCTTATGTTGTGTGTCATCTCTTGTAACAAGCATGTGTTCTATTTCTACGCAAAAAGCATTATCTCTTCTTTGGTACGCAGAGATGAAAACTTTCTTTCATCCCCTTCTAATACACATATGGTATAATGATAGCAACAATCTATTATAACAATATCATATTATGCACGCCCTTTTTTATAATATCGAAGAAAAAGACAAAAATGAAGCAATTGATGATCTCATCCATGATTCGACACCGCGACCATCTTTCTTTTTCCTCGTCATCCTCTCTGTCGCTATGGCAACATTTGGACTACTTATCAACAATGCTTCCGTCATCATTGGATCAATGTTAATTGCACCAATCCTCTCTCCGATCATGTCCCTTGCGCTCGGTATCGTCATGGCAGATAGCAAAATTATCACACGTTCACTTTTTACGCTCAGCAAATCATCTGGCTACGGACTCCTCATTGCAATTATTGCAACGATTCTCTTTGGTGCTAATACTGATTTTTACAATGCAGAAATCATCTCCCGTACTGAACCAAGCTTCCTCTATCTCGCGATTGCGATTGTCGCTGGTACAGCAACGGCTTTTGCGCGTGTCAAACCAGAACTCAATGATGCCCTCCCAGGCACAGCAATAGCTGTCGCTCTTGTCCCACCACTCGCTGTAAGTGGTATCGGCATCGCAAAACTTGATTGGAATATCGCGACAGGTGCCTTCCAGATGTTCATCTTGAATGGCGTTGGCATTGTGCTCGCTGCAATGGTCATGTTCTCCCTTATGAATCTCTACACCAAACGCACGCTCGCGTCACACGTACAAAAGCGCGAAGACCGCAAGCTTGCAAAACAGCTCGCAGCCGCCGACAAACGCAATGGAAAAACAAAAAAACACAAAGAAAAGTAAATCTATCAAAAATACTTTCTATAATGGCTAATGTGTAAGAACCCCTAGCGTTGTTTACACTTTTGGATTATCCTAAAAGATAATTCATAAAGAAAAAACAATGAACATTC
>JAUZSW010354412.1:6715-23551 GCA_034780735.1 Hyalogyrina grasslei
TGCACGTTTGCTCCGAATAAGGAAAGCATCGAAACGGTTAGGCTCGTTACAATCGCCATAGTGACAATGAAGGTAACGGCTGCGGTAACATCACCGTGTTTCTCCATTTCTCGATAAAACAAGATGGGTTTGGCGATCACTTTTATAGCGTCTTCGGCAATGGAAGTGAAGGTAGAATCTGACATGACTTTATCCTCTAGTAATGATTATATTTATTGGTTATAGGGAGGCTGTGTGAGGGCTGGCTGAGTAATTTTCTGCATGAATTTCGCTATTGCCTTCTCACCATTAATAAACGTATTAGCCTCGTGTTAATTTCTATAATTCTATATTGCAGGAGGCGTTCCAACTTTTTGATTTAAGCATTGATAACTCTTCATCTAATTGAAATGTATGTGGAAATAAATTCCATCATTCTAGTTGGGTGGCTTGTTTTCTTTAGATATCAGCGGAATCGTTCCCAGAAATCAAACGAATATTATGGCGTTGTTCTAATTTTTGAAACCATTGCTCAAAGTGAAGCGATAGCAGTGTGTTTTTTCGTATGAGGTGGATCCCATAGGAGAGGTTTTGCAGCGTTTCTTGGGAAATATAAAAAGCACTTTCAAGCAAACTGTGTGCCTTGGTCAGTATTGAAGATCCTAGGTGTGGGACGGTATTTGACGAGAAAGTGGAAAAATAACTTCGAGAGGTATGCTTAGAAATAGAGGAGCGATATGAGATAGACTTCTAGAGATAGGCGTCGGAAATGATCGTGTCTTTTTTTGTACAGCTGCAACTTATACGGTGACTAATAATGAACCTTCAGGTATCGCTTGTTAGCTCATCTGAAGGGCACAAACCAATGCGTTCTGCTATTTGCTTGATATGGGAATAACCCATGGCTTCACAGCAATGCCCTTGCTCTAAACGCGTTGGTTTGTGCTTATCCGTCAATTTAAACTTGGATGATGCGCTGGAGATTAAAACGCGTAGTTGAGTTGAATAGAGACGGAGTTTTCAGAGTGCTTGTTTTGAATTTTTGCCCCGGTTCCTTCGGGTAGTCCAAGCGTCGTATCAAATGCGGCAATGCTAAATGTTTTTTCGGACTCAGGGGAATGAACATAGGCCAAGTCAACGGAGAATGCATCGCTAAGCTTATAGCCTCCACCCAGGGTGTAGTGCTTTTCAGACGTTGCTGGGAAACCTAAAAGGTTAAAAAAGTTTAGCGCTGAAGCTGCGCCTGCTGAGGGAGAAGCCTCTGCTGCGCCAGGAACTTCCTCAACAGCACTTGAACCATTGTTGTAACCCAATCGAAAAGTCCAGTTGTTTTGCGCGAACTGGTAACCCAGTGCATAAACATCTTGATCCTTCCATTGAAAGTCTTTGTAGCCTTTTGCATCAGACCACTTTATCTTTTTAAGATCAAAAGCAAAGGTATGTTGGCCCATATCGTAAGCCAAGCCGAAAGCTAGTTCGGCGGGTTGCTCTAAGTCATCAGCGAGTGCTGCTGGAAATATTCCCTGGTCAGCAAAGGGTTGTGTTGCTGTAGAGAGTTGACCATCGTAGGTTAGCTCTATTGAAGATTTATAATCGACCCCGAACGTTAATCCTTCTAGGCCGTTTTTGGAGAAGTCATAAACAGCACCCAGCTGGTATCCAGAACCGTAGTCTTGTGAAAGGCCTGAACCGGTGCTATTTCCTTCAAAATCGAGATAATTAATATCCAGGTTGCCGTACTGTAGTATGGGGATTACACCGAGGCTTAAACCCCCCGTTTTATATGAAACAGGTACACCAAATTGCATAAGCTGTAGATTGGTTACCATATGCTGGTTACCACCTGAGGGTGAGGTTGGAGCTTTCCGAAAATCCGTTCCCATGCCTGCGGTTCCCCACATTCCTACTCCTGTATACCAGTTTTCATTTATTTTATGTGCGATAGATACGGCAGGGATAAGACTAGGGCCCGCATCACTTTCATAAGAAGGCATTGAGGGAGATCCTGCGGGTAAAACATAACCCGTCTCAATAGTGGGTTGAAAAATTGTGCCACCAAATGATACTTCTGTGCCTTGTATTTTCGTCAGAAGAGCAGGGTTGGAAAGGGCTGATTCAGCGCCATGACTCAACGCAACTCCCGTTCCAGCCATGCCTCGTGTTTTGGCGCCTATGCCAATAAGTGTATCGCCATTGGTCGCTATCGAAATACCCGGTAATCCAGCTACAAAGGCTAATGGGATCGACACTAAAACTTTTTTCATATTATACATTCCTGTTAGTTATAGTTGATAGCAAAGGTTATTTTCTACCATGCTTGTAAAACGGCATATGCTGAAGTACTAATATTGCTAGACAAGGGCTGTTTCCTAAAGTTCCTCTGCTATTAAAATAGGGTCAGATTAGAAATATTCTGATTGTGTCGGTGGGTTATGGTCCAGGGTGAAGTTTGATTTCCAAGTTAACTTTTTGATAAACAAAGAGTTTATAAATTTAACAGGGTGGTTTTTATCGACGGCGGCGCAGGCGCTTACTCATTTAATGGACCTATGGCTGTAAGGAGAGGCTCGATTATCGCTGACTAGAGGTGATATGGGAAAGGGTGTTGTTGTGTTTTCTACAGTTCAACGCCTTTTTGAGCTTTTATGCCTGCGCGATATGCGTGTTTAATATCGCGCATTTCGGTGACGGTATCGGCAACCTCAATCAGCTTTTGGGATGCACCACGTCCCGTGATGATGACATGCTGCATTTTAGGCCGGTTTCCTAAGGCGGCAATAACATCATCTACGGATAAATGCCCGAGTTTGATTGCAATATTGAGTTCATCGAGAAGAACGATATCAAATCGTTCGTCGGATAAATAGGTGAGTGATTTCCCCCAGGCTTTAGCTGCGCTAGCAATGTCCTGGGCTTTATTTTGCGTTTCCCAGGTAAAGCCTTCTCCCATCACATGGTATTCAACTTCATCCGGGAAGCGCTTAAAAAAAGTCTCTTCACCGGTTGAGAAGCTGCCTTTGATGAATTGAATCACCGCAACGTGCATAGAATGCCCAAGCGCACGGGCGACCATGCCGAAACCCGAGCTGCTTTTTCCCTTGCCGTTGCCAGTGAGGACGATCACGATGCCTTGTTTTTTATTGGCTTGGGTTACACGCGCATCAATCACTTCTTTTTTTCGTTGCATGCGCTTGCGGTAGCGTTCTTCTTTATTAATCTGCGTCATGACATCGTGCGGATCTAAGCAAACCGGCTCTGCAAGTATTGTATGATTTTTTCAGAATCATACATCCAAGTTGTCGTCCCTCCATCTTCCTCGATTCTTAGACAGGGGACTTTGATTTGACCGCCGCCTTCGAGTAAGTCCTTTTTGTTTTGCCCGTTCTTTTGTGCATCACGTTTTTCGATATTGAGTGATAGGCGCTTCATTTCGCGCCGGGTTTTAATGCAAAATGGGCAGGTTTTGTATTGATAAAGCGCCAGCTTTTCAGTCTGTCCATCAATTTTCTGTTGGGTATCAGGATCGCGCTTAACGCCGGTAGGGCTTGTTATCCCATCCCACAATAGCAAGATAGGGCCAAGAACAATGCGTAAGCCTTTAAAGAAGTATCGTATGACTATTTTCATTGTTTAATGCCATGGTATTTGTAGTTGCAGGTCTAGTCAGTTGACCCGGCCATTGATGTGTCTTCACGCGTGATTTTTTTGATGGAGACAGAGGGCAGCGTATACTAGCAGACCTGGAGCAAGGCTTGTGCTACTTCCCTCGAAAACAGAAACAAGTAAACTGATATTCTTGGGCGGGAGAAGTGTTTTTACCCGAGCGAATTGAGGATGATATGAAACTCTATCTTGTACAACATGGCGAGGCGCTGGATAAAAAGCGTGATCCTCAGCGCCCCTTGAGCGTATCCGGCCACGAGGACGTGGCGAATATAGCCGCCTTTCTCACGGGTCGGGTGGAAATATCGCGCGTCGTGCACAGCGGCAAAATACGTGCCCGGGAAACCGCAGAAGTGCTAGGGAAATTTTTGGCGCAAGGCGTCGAAATCAATGAATTGACGGGGTTGAATCCGCTCGATTCAGTGACGGCCTTTGCCGAGCAGATCATCGAGTCTGGGCTTGATACACTCGCTGTAGGGCACTTGCCGTTTATGGCGAAACTCGTTTCTATTTTGATCTTAGGGTCTGAGGAGAAAGATCTCGTTGCCTTTCTGCCGGGAACGCTCGCGTGTTTAGCGTGCGATAAAGAGGGTGAGTGGAAAATCGAATGGATGATACGCCCAGAGCTGCTTCGGTGAGGAAAGAAAAGCCGCTCAAAGAACGTAAAAATAAATCGCAAGAAAAGCGCGAAATGCTTGCCCTGCGGGTTTTGGGTGAGCGATTGGTGGCGTTAAGTAGTACTGAGCTGGAAAAAATTGATCTGGCGCAAAGGGTGCATGATGCCGTCATTGCAGCAAGAAAATTCAAGCATACGGCACTCAAGCGGCAGTACAAGCGCATTGAAGGCTTATTACGCGAGGCCGATGATGTGGATGCTATTCATTTGGCGCTGGATGAAATCGCTAGACCAAAGAAGAAGGTGGTTGAGGCATTTCATGCGGTTGAGCAATGGCGCGACCGATTGCTGGCAGGAGATGAGTTGTTACTGAATGAATTGCTTAGCCGATTCGCGCTCGCAGATCGACAGCGGTTGAGGCAATTCACACGTAACGCATTGAAGGAACAAGCGCAGAGCAAGCCACCGAAATCGGCAAGGCTTCTGTTCCAGTATTTATCGGAATTACAGCAAGCAGAAAATACGGACTAGTACTCCTCCAAGGTGCTAAATGTGGGTCCAGCGCTCTCCTGATGTTTCGCGGCAAGGCACAGCGAGCAGGCAAGGGTTGTTCCCTTGTCAAGCGCTGCAACACCGCTGCGGGACATCAGGGGAGCGCCCTTCGGGTTAGCTTGTCAGCGTCCATGACGGTGTTGCACCTCTTGGAAAGGATCGGCCATTCCCTGCGAGCTGCGCCTTGTCATGAACGCTGGCAAGCTAACTGAATACACATTTAGCACCTTGGAGGAGTACTCGATTGGATGCCAATGGTTTATGGGTGCTATTGGGGAGTGGTTTTCTCGCTTCCACGTTATTGCCGGGAGGCTCTGAAGCCGTTCTAGCGTACAGCCATGCCCAAGGAATGGCCCCTCCTCAGGTCTTACTTCTGGTTGCTAGCCTTGGAAATACACTTGGTGGCTTGAGCAATTGGCTGATTGGTTGGTATCTAAAAAATCGCTTGTTCAGATCTGGCCTTGAAAGGCCTGCACAGAGGAAAGCATTACAACGAATTAGTCAATATGGCAGCCCATTACTGCTGTTTTCTTGGTTGCCGATCATGGGTGATCCGCTTTGCTTGGCTGCGGGTTGGGCGGGAATTCGGTTGCTGCCCGCTACTTTATTTATCGCCGTGGGGAAGGTCATTCGCTATGCGATACTGCTCACGCTGCTGTAATTGACGATAGCAACAGGGTGGTTTTACAGTATTGACTCTTTTTATGCCTAGATTTATAGGCTTAATCTCATTGATTCTAAAGTGGCTTGGCAGCACAATACGCGGCTAAGAAATGAGGATTCATCTACTTTTAAGTCGCCTGGATTTAAAAATCCAGATTTTAGTCAAAATATATACGAGGAATAGGCATGAGATTGATTTTATTAGGCGCTCCAGGCGCGGGTAAGGGTACGGTTGCTAAGCTGTTAACGGCATTGGATGGTTCAGTACAGATTTCCACAGGTGACATCCTGCGCGCTGCGGTTAAGGCGGAGTCTGACTTAGGTAAAGAAGCGAAGGGATACATGAACCGTGGTGAATTAGTGCCTGACCAACTGATTATGGATATTATGGGTGCTCGCTTACAGGAAGAAGATTGTCAAAAAGGCTTTTTGTTGGATGGCTTCCCGCGCACAATCCCTCAGGCTGAAGCGCTGAAGACAATGCTGGAAGAGCTGAACATTAAACTGGATATGGCCGTTAACATTGATGTACCCCGCTCGGTCATACTGGATCGTTTAACCACGCGACGTACTTGTTCAAACTCAGAATGTCAGGAAATTTATAACATAAAATCTAAGCCTAGCAAGGTTGAGGCTGTTTGCGATCTATGTGGCAGCCCGACGATTCAACGTGACGATGAGACTGAAGAAGCGATTAGCAAGCGTCTGGATACTTATGACGAAATGACCGCACCTCTGACGGGTTTTTATGAGAAAGAAGGTTTGCTGATCTCCGCCGATGCAACCTCTAGCGATAATGTTGTCAATGCCATTAAAGATAAATTGGCTGCAGGATAAGCTTGAAGTTTCTGCGGGGTCGGTTGCGGCCGGCCCCACTGGAACATGCTGTACCGAGCCGCAAGGCAGTACCCCCCTTGTTTGATTGTTAGGGTAAATTATCCTCAATAAACTGCTTGAAATCTTGCGCCCGAACGAATTGCGTGCCATCACAGTTAAACTGCATTCTAACGATGGATTGTACGATAGAGATGGTTACATTGCGCAAATAGTAATTTTCTAAATCTCTGAGGACCGCAAGTGTTCTGCAGATTTGTCCAATCTCTTCGCGACTCATAGGCTGCCATGCTTGGTGTCGCCGGTCGATGATTTTCCGCCAATAGCTAGGCACATGTTTATAGTGCCGACTTTTAAAAATAAAATCGTAGAGTTCCCGCATCATTTCGATCTTGTCTTCAAAAGGGATCTCTGGAAAATGCCGCTCGATATAGCTTTTATCTAATAGCTTCTCTGCAGAATGAATTTCCTCGCGTAACGGATCAAAGATTGAATACGTTCGTACCTCGGCATTGTTAAAGCCAATAAAGAGTTGGTAGGTACTTTGATGGATTAGCAGTCTTTCTAGACTAGGTCCGATCTCATCAAATCGTTCGTCTAAAATGCTTTGGTAGCGCTCCCGTACGGGCGCTGTTTCTCGTATTGATGGATCCCCCTTGATACCAATTTGTAGCGCGCCAGCATCCAGGCCGGTAGCGCTAATGACGGCTTCTTTGAGTACAAGTTCTTCAATTTCATGGGTTTCTTCGGTGGCGGTCGTCATAAGTCCTTTTGTGTGTTGTCGTGGTATTTATGTAGATCATAAATGTATTTAACGAAAGCGACAGGATAATGACAAGTTGAAGCAAAGAACGTGCGATAAGTTAGATTTCAAGGAATGCGTTGTTCTTTAGAGCGCTCTGTAGCGATGATGCTGAGCTTGGTCAGTTTGAGTCCGGTTCAATCTGCTTATATTAAGGAGGGGGATCCTCATGCTAGCTGCTGACTTTTGCGCTTTAGTTTGGAGAAACTGGGGTTTCCCCCAATATTGAAAAAATGAGAACCACGTTACAATACTCCGCAAGCAATGAAACTATTGGGAGTCACAACATTATGATTCAACAGTATCCAAAATGGCAGGGCAGCATTGAGATTGAAGGCCTAAAAAGTCGTGGTAGTTCTAACCTGTTTTTTCAACTGTTGAGCTATAGCGCATTTGTCTTGGCCGTCTATCTGGTCGTAAAAGCTGTAGTTATTACCTAATTACTCCTGTCCTCCTGTTCATAAACGTATCGTAGCGAGACTGCTTAGGTACGGAGTTGATGCAAGAAGATTGTTGTTTCTACGGTATCCATGTTCTTGTGGCGAGGCTCGCGCCTAAATTCAGCGACGGATGCCTGGGGCCGTCTGAGTTTCCGTTGCGCGTGAGGAGTGGTAGCATCAGGGGTTTCCCCGTATCGACCTTTCTGGGTTGAGGCTTGCTAGCTGGATCTGTGCGGGTGAGAGCAGTCTCATAGATGCCTGTCAATCCTTAGATCCCGTGCGTATTAACCTAAAAATATCAATTGAACTGCCTAATGTTATAGGCGGCCGTTAATTGTTGCGAAGTATTGGCCATGTATTTATCCTAAACGCATAAAAATAAAACCACATCTAACCGCTGATGACTCACTAGCCCATCAATACAACATTGACGGAGTACTGGCTTCATCTATCTTGATCTGAATCCCCAAGCGTTATTGCGCCGCTTCACTGCCTGTTAGCTTCTATGACTGAATCCCTCGAAAAGCTGCGTACTAAACTAAATACGCAAACGGGTAAGGTCTTGTGGCCGGAGATTCAGCGTTGCTTTGCGCGTGGCGTGGTATTAGTGGTGGCTCATCATGCCGATCTGCTTAAAATTGCAGCAGATATTGTCCGCGATAACCAGGCGGTTGTGGAAGATTGCTTAGCGGTCGGGGAGCTAAAAAGAGCTTCGATAGAAGACGCCCGGTCCTGGCAGGAACGGGATCCACTGTTTTGGGCGGTCGTAGCCGCCCCATGGGTTCTGGTGCAAGAGATTGAAGAAGATTAGGGTGTATTTTATTAAGTATAGGTGCTAGGGGAGTCGTTAATAAGACCTAAACTGTAGGTTTTTAGTGCTGATAATTTTTTATGTAAGCTGTCATTATAAATCAATAAGTAACTAATAAATAATATAATATAGGATTGTAATAAGGGGGTTGTATCCAATAAACTACCTTATTATGAGAGGTAATCGATTGCGGAGCCTTTCTCCTTAATTTTTTATATTTTTATGCAGGTTCTTTTGTAGCGTCTATACTTTAGATACCCCTTAAGCCCAAGAGGCATTCTTGAGCTTAAGGGGTATCCCTCATAGGGAAGGTCATCGTCAGAGGAGAATGATTTTCCCGTTAGACGCAATTGGAGAATGATTATGTTATCAGCAGCTATTCCAAATCATGGTCGTGAGCATACAACTCGAGCGCACCCATACCAACCGACGCCTGATACTGCGTGCCTAGCAATCGTCTGGATAGATGGGCTTGCTAGTAAAGATCAGGAAGAAATGCTTTTAGATACACTGAGTGGCTTTAAAGGCGTGAATCAAGCAATTTTTTCTCGGCATAGTCCTGACCTTCTCATTGTTGATTATGATCGACAGCAAACAAAGGCACTCGATCTTTTAGAGGTGCTTAATCATCAAAATATCCGTGCAAAATTAGTAGGGTGTTAGTTTAGGCATCAGGTCGCGGAGGCTCGGGTCCATCGAGAGTGAAAATCAGCACTGAGTGCTGATCTTTTTTGAAACCACTTTTGGCCGAGTACTCCGCCAATGTTCTATTGAAGGCTCACCCTAAGGGTGCAACCCAATATGTCCAGCGCTGCGTTCTCGCGGTTCAACATAGAAACCACAGTGTGGCTTCCAGCAACGCCTTGATCTAAGCGTGGGATGAGTGTTTGTAAAAAATGCATCGCTCCAACAGATCTATTGCATACTGTATTGTCTTTTGGTTTTTACAAATGCTCTGCTATGTTTAGATATAAAATTAATCAAGTTATTTTATGGATTCTTTTATCAGCGTTTACGGGTTCTTCATCTGTTTTCGCAGGAACCATGCTACGCCGCGGCAACGGTGCCGAACCACAAACACTAGATGTACACCGCTCTTCCGGGGTTACAGAAGCCAATATCCAACGGGATTTATTTGAAGGTCTGGTAACGGAGGCCGCTGATGGTTCAATAATACCTGGTGCGGCTAAGCATTGGATTATTAGCGAAGACGGCAAAACTTATACGTTTTATCTCCGCGATAACGGTCGCTGGTCGGATGGAAGTCGAGTTACAGCGGGTGATTTTGTCTATGCGATTCGTCGCGCGCTGTCGCCAGCGACGGCGTCGGACTACGCATTTATATTGTGGTTGATCGACAATGCGGAGGGGTTTAGCAAAGGAGAAATTAAAGACGCAGGGAAGGTGGGCATACAAGCATTAGATGATAAAACGCTTCAAATTCGATTGTCGGCGCCCGCTCCGTATTTGCTCGGGTTGTTAACGCACCATATGGCCTATCCTGTTTCGCGCAGGTCGATAGAAGCACATGGTAGCACTTGGACTCGGCCCGGCAAGATGATCAGTAATGGGCCTTATCAGTTGCAAGAATGGTTACCACAGTCGCATATCACATTGGTAAAAAACCCTCATTTTCGTGATGTAGATAAGCTGAAGTTGGATGGGGTCATTTACTACCCAACAGAAGATACCAACACCGCAATGAAACGCTTTCGGGCGGGTGAGCTTGATATAACGGATGATGTACCTGCTGAGCAAATTACTTGGATTAAAAAAAAGCTACCCCACTCACTGCGTAATTCGCCCTATGTAGGCACTTATTATTATGCATTGAACCTGGCCCGTGAACCTTTTAAAAACAATCTCGCGTTACGCAAGGCGCTATCACTGGCTTTTGATAGGGATATCCTCACCGAAAAAGTAACTCGCGGGGGCGAAAAACCGGCTTGGTCGTGGGTGCCGATAGGGGTTTCACATTTCTCTCAACAAAGTCTAGCGGAGATAAATTTAAGCCATAAGGAACGCGAAGCATTGGCACAAAAATGGTACAAAAAAGCAGGCTATTCTATTGCCAACCCTTTAGAAATTGAGCTGCTTTACAACACCTCCGATAATCATAAGAAAATTGCAATTGCGATGGCCGCAATGTGGAAGAAAACGCTCGGTGTTATAACCCGTTTTCGTAATGAAGAATGGAAGGTCTATCTTGATTCACGGAATCAGAAGAATTTTACACTTCTTCGCGCGGGCTGGATCGGGGATTACAATGATGCCTATAGCTTTTTAAGTTTGTTTAAATCCGATGTGGGTGAGATGAATCCTTCCACATACCATAACGCAAGGTATGATGACTTAATCTGTCAGGCTGAATCTGAAAATGATGCAGAAAAGCGCCGAATACTTCTGCAGCAGGCGGAAAAAAAATTGCTTGAAGATATGCCCATTATTCCAATTTTCTTTTATACGACTCAGCACTTGGTAAATCCTTCGGTCAACGGTTGGGAGGACAATGTGATGGATATACACCCATCCCGTTATCTTAGTAAGGCCCGTGAATAACGCCGGCTTTCATCGTCTTATTCACAGGTGCGCAGTGATAAATCTATGCGTTTTTAAAACTCAAAGGGTATATTATTGATGCCGATGACATACATAATTGAGATGCCGAATGCACAGTGAACTTGAACGAACTCAGGAGCCGTATACTCGGTGCGTTGATTGTGCGATGCGCAAGATGGCGCTTTTTAATCGAGTGCCTCGTGAGCAGTTGGATTGGACTCAGGAGTATCGAGCTGGACAATACCAGCTGAAAAGTAAGGAAGATCTTTACTGCGAAGGGGATGAGCACAATAACATCTATACGCTGTTCGATGGTTTTGTAAAGCTCTATAAAACGTTAGAGAATGGCAAAATTCAGGTCATGCGATTTGCATCGCCTGGTGATCTGTTGGGATTTCAGGCTGACCTTGCTGGGCCAATGCATCATGGTGCACAGGCATTGACAGATTGCCTTCTGTGCACATTCCCCAAAGATAAAGTGAATAAAATGTTGTCTAGCCACATGGAAATCGCATCGGAAATGATTACAAAAAATGCTCGGATAATGGCTGTGTGCCAGGAGCATCTTTTGAGCACGGGGGCACGTAATGCCCGTGAGCGTATCGCCTTTTCATTGTTTGAACTTAATCACCGCATGAAGGTGCTACAGGAATTCCGTGCTGAGGGCGGGGTGGCTAAAACTGTTCATTTGCCACTTACACAAGAAGATTTAGCCGATGCGGTTGGTCTCACGCCGATTCATGTCAATCGTACGCTTAGAAAAATGAAGGCCGAAAAACTCATTAAATGTGGCAAAGGAAATATTGTGGTGCTTGATGAACAAGCACTGAAAAAAATCGCATGTTTTGATATGCGATTGTTGGAAACGGGATCGATATTTTAATTTTTTAATCCGCAAGTCATTGAATCCTCATTCCTAAAATAGACTGTCCTTAATTGATGCACTTTAATCACTCCTGACAGAATGCTGTCAGGAGCCCTGGCGTATAGTGTAAGCCACACTCAATTCTGGGTGGAGAAAATGAGGGAGGTAATATTATGAGCAACCCAATGAAG
The DNA here is from genome assembly GCA_034780735.1 of Hyalogyrina grasslei. Taxonomy (NCBI): domain Eukaryota; kingdom Metazoa; phylum Mollusca; class Gastropoda; family Hyalogyrinidae; genus Hyalogyrina; species Hyalogyrina grasslei. The sequence goes on from JAUZSW010354412.1 coordinate 18,691, forward strand.
CAGCACGGTGCTTTTAGTTGGAATGAGTTATTAACCACCGATATTGAGAGCGCCAAGTCTTTCTACGGTAAAATGTTTAACTGGACGTTGGAAGACGTGAGTCAGGAAATGCCTTACACCATGGCAAAAGCCGGTGATCAAGACGTAGCGGGTTTGATGCCTATGCCTCCAGAGGTTGGGGAAATGCCACCTATGTGGGGAGCCTATGTAACCGTTGATGATGTTGCTGCGAGCGCAAAACAAGCCGAAGCATTAGGGGGTAAAGTTCTAATGGAGCCCCGTGATATTCCTGAGGTTGGACGCTTTTGCGTAATCAGTGACCCTCAGGGCGCAACCTTAAGCCTCATTACGTATTTTAAAAAAGAATAGATGAGGCGAGCCGATAGATTATTTCAAATCATTCAATTTCTGCGAACCAGGCGCGTAACCACCGCGCACTGGTTGGCGGAGCGGCTAGGGGTCTCTGAGCGTACGATCTATAGAGACATTAAAGATTTAATTCTGTCGGGTGTTAACATCGAGGGTGAGGCGGGTATTGGTTATGTCGTAAGACGTGGCTTTGATTTGCCTCCACTCATGTTCAGTAAAGAGGAAGTGAGCGCGCTGACTTTAGGGGCTCGAATTGTGGAAAGCTGGGCTGATCCTGCCTTGGCGCTCGCTGCACAGTCTGCTCTGAGTAAAATTGAGTCGGTATTACCCGATGATTTAAAAGATAGCCCGGGAAAAACGCCTTTGTTTGCTCCAATGACGCAAATTCGTCCGGATATTGCCTCTAAGATGTCAGAAATCCGGATGGCGACGGATACGAATAGAAAACTCAGTATTCATTATGCCGATGCGAATTATCAGCTTTCTCAGCGCACTATTTGGCCGCTAGGCTTGTTTTTTTGGGGTGTCGTCTGGACGATGGGTGCCTGGTGTGAGTTACGAAAAAGTTTTAGGATTTTTCGATTGGATCGTATCCAAAAATTACGCGTGCTTGATGAAACCTATTCCGCCGAAAAAGGTAAGACCTTGCACGATTTAATTGAGCATGAAAAAAAGTCGAGGCATTGACCTATTATCATTTTGAGAGATATACCCAGCACGTTAGGTTTTAGGGGTTAACAGCCCGCCTTTTTTACCAAGTGGTGTTGTTGCAAAGGCTTGAAATAGCGAGCTAATTCTGCGCCTTTACGCCTCACCCTCCAGCAAAACCTACGCACTTTAAACAAGGTATTCTTAAACGCAAAAGGTGTACAAAGGGCCCTCTATTTATTCATGGATTGGCACAAGCACTTAGCACCTTGCGGGGTGACCGAAGGAAATGCCCTGGGTAAAAATCCTGAATCTCAACCTGCTTAGTCCAGAATTAATGGAGGCCCCCTAAAGCGCTACGCATTCGGGTATCTTGGTGAGAAAGTCAGTCGAATAACGTGTTTGCATTGGGGCTTTCTTCATGCGTTTGTTTGTTTTGGAATGATTAGCCGTATCCCCGCCATCAGTAGTAGCCAGAGGAATCCTGGACTTCCACCACCACCATCATCACTATTGGCCCCGGTGCACTGGGGGGCGCTGCTGATCTCGGCACTGGGGTCTGGGCAACCCGCCGGGCTTAATGAGCAGGGTGCCTTGAAGGTATAGCCCAGTTCTTGGATGCCGGTGATAGTTTGATTCAAATCATCAGTGTCTAAAAAGGGGTGGTAATAAAAGCTAGCGATACCATCACGTACGACCTTCATTTTTTCAGCAGCGCGAATAAGATCTTCAGGCGTTGCTACGCGAAAACCCTCCCTTGGCGTTCTTTGAATGTTGCCGATGTTTTCTGGGATTTGGTGGTATCCATAACTATCCTTGTCAATGACGTATGGAAAAAGTTGATTGATAGGTGTGTTGGGCTTATCCGGGGTGAAATAGGCTGTTCGGCCATAATGAACGGGATAGAGTTCTTTAATGGCTTGGTAGTCTTGTTTGGAGGCCAGGTAGTGGGGCGTTTCCCAGGCGAAGGCCTTGAAGTTTGCCTGGCGCAATAAATCTTCGGTTTTACACATGCGCTCTTTCGCCCAATCAGCCGAGTCTTCTGCGACGGGGCTGATAAACTGAAGCTCTGAAGCATTATTGGGGTTTTTTTGTACGCGAAAGAATTCCCAATCTTTGCCACTAATGCCACTGAACGGATTTTCAACGTTGCTGTATTGATGGGTGTATCCATGAGCGACAATTGAGGCCAGCCCTTTTTGATAATAGGGCTCAATAATGTTGGCGACTTCTGACTGTGGCAGCTTGAGGCTGCGCGCAACGCCTGCAGATAGAGGGTCTCTTGCGTTTGGATCTTCATAAGCTGGCACCGCAGCGATTGAGAACGGAATGTTCTCTTTATTCAGGAACTCAAGCTGCGTTTTGAAAATTGCTGGGTTAATACCCGCGCTGACATCCTCAAGGCGTAACAAGGCGGTGGGTGACTGGTCGTGTTCTACGCCTGTGCCTAGAATGTCATGAAGAACATCGGCAAAGGCCAGGTAACGATCCTCCGCACTTAAGAAGGTGAAGGGTATATCGCCGATAAACCAGAAGTTACCCGAGCGGGTAATGTATTCATGATCACCGATATCCGCTTGCAGGGTTGTGCTGGCGGTGGCGATCACTTCGGCGAGAGATGGATCCGAAATGTCAATTGTTTCGAGACCATTTGCGCAAGCAAAGCGGATCTCCTTAGCACCTCCGGTTTCTGCTTCACCCGAGGCCTCATTCGTTGGCTCCGGAACGCAGCCGTCAGCGGGAGGGCTGTCAGGGGTGGCCCACGTCACGCCTTTATCAAGTTCCACGCCTTTGTATTTGACGCGGTTAAAGGCTGGGCCGGTAGAGGCGTTTACGAAGCCAAGGTGTTCGATACCGGTTTTTTCGGTGAAGCTGGCGGCCCCCCAAGCAGGATCCCAGTGTTTAATCATGCTGGTTAAATTATGCTGTATCCAGGTCATGGGTTTGTTGGTTGTCGCGGCTTCTCCGACAAAACTTCGATAGTTTTGCTGGGCGCTGGAGCCTTCTTCAAGATAGCTTTCTTCATCGAATGTTGAGCCGATATAAAAGGTGGCATCATTATTTTCAATCAGTCCGCTTGTATAGGACGAGACAGGTGCGACAGTAATATCAGCATCAAAATGACCCAGCAGATTTTCTAGCATAATGGCGTTTTCTTTACCTATATGCCCGAAATTGCCAGAGGAGTCATGCAGGATGAGCACTTGTCGGCTGGCAGCAAAAAGGCTACTGCTACCAAAAATTCCAGCCAGTAGGAAGAGCAGTGTCATTATCGCAGTGCGACTTAGGGTAACGATACGCATATTTAATAAAAGGATGTTGGTGAATACGGCTGTAGACAGGTTTAGTCGGTTAAAGTTTAACCCTCTACTTAATTAGTCAAATAATTGACGTAATTCTGATGTTGGGACGTTTTTAAAGCATCCTCGTCGATCGTAGCGGGGATGCGTGTTTCGAGACAATTATTGTGCTTAACTAAGACGATGGCATCTACGATGATGTGAAACAGTAGTCTATTTTTAGTAGGCGTCTTAAACGGTAAACCCTAGGAACGTGAATGGAATAACGTCGACAACGATAACGCAGAATGATTGTTTCAGACAGGGAGATTTCAAAAGGAGCATCGTCATCGATAGGTCTCATCACTCTACGCAACGATTTGAGATCGCCCAATTTGGGATAATCAAGGCTTGTTAGAGTGTCGACGGTATTTCATGCACGGTCCTAAGCCTATTCCTGATGGTTCTAGGGCACCTCTATTAATTCTGGGTTGAGCAGATTGAGAATCAGAATTTCCAAGAGCAAGGCGCTAAGTGCTTGTAATAGTGGTTCTATTGTGAGCACTTAGTAACGCCGCTATTGGGAATTCTGGGCTAAAGGTGCCAATCCATGAATAAATAGAGGTGCCCTCTAGAGAAAAACGATTTGCATTTAGGGCACTTCTATTAATTCTGGGTTGAGCAGATTGAGATTCAGGATTTTCAAGAGCAAGACGCTAAGTACTTGTAATAGTTGCTCTATTGCCAGCACTTAGTAACGCAGCTATTGGAAATTCTGGACTCAAGGTGCCAATCCATGAATAAATAGAGGTGCCCTTTATGGAAAACTCAGTCGATCACGAAGTGCTGGAAGTATTTAAAACATACCCAAAACCCATGCAGGAAAAATTACTATTCCTGCGGCAGTTAATCATAGAGACGGCAACTGAAATAGAGGGGTCAATCGAGCTTGAAGAAACGCTCAAATGGGGAGAGCCTAGCTATGTGAGCAACATTGGAAGTACCATAAGAATGGGTTGGAAAAAATCAAAGCCTGAACAGTATGCCCTGTACTTTCATTGTAAAACCAAATTGATTGATACGTTCAAGGAGCTCTACGGAGGCACCTTTAGGTTTGAGGGTAATCGAGCCATTGTGTTTTTGAAGGACGATAAAATACCTGCTAATGAGCTAAAGCACTGCATTTTTTTGTCCCTGACCTATCACCAAAGGAAGCATCTACCGCTTTTAGGTGCTTGAGTTATAAATCCATCAAGAATTAGGTTGTACAGATTATCCCTCCGTGCGATCTATCCCTGATAAGTTAAGTTCTGTAGTAACCTCATCACAAATTAATTTGCACCGCGGGTGTTGACTTCCCCAAAACCGCCCTTATTATTAGCACTCGTCCGGCTTGAGTGCTAACAGCCGGAATATTTTTCGTTATTCAACATCATTTATCCAGGAGAATAGTAAATGAATATCCGTCCTTTACACGATCGCGTGGTGGTCCGACGCGTCGAAGAGGAGCGCATGAGCGCCGGTGGCATCGTAATCCCTGATTCCGCTACTGAAAAACCTGATCG